>JBAMJR010000392.1:410000-435858 GCA_038501785.1 Myoxocephalus aenaeus
CTGTGTGTGTGTGTGTGTGACTGTGTATGTGTGACTGTATGTGTGTGTGACTGTGTGTGTGTGACTGTGTGTGTGTGACTGTGTGTGTGTGTGTGACTGTGTGTGTGTGTGTGTGACTGTGTGTGTGTGTGTGTGTGTGACTGTGTGTGTGTGTGACTGTATGTGTGTGTGACTGTATGTGTGTGTGTGTGTGACTGTGTGTGTGTGTGTGTGTGTGTGTGTGTGTGTGTGTGTGTGTGTGTGTGTGCATTATTCTAAACGTATGTGAACAAATGTGTGTGCGTGTGTGTGTGTGTGTGACTGACTGTGTGTGTGTGTGTGTGTGTGTGTGTGTGTGTGTGTGTGTGTGTAGGTGTGCAGCAGCTGCTGCAGCAGAAGAGAGAGAAACTGCTGCTCCTTCACTCCACAGTGACTCAGGCCAGAGCCAACATGGCCGCCGTGACGCTCATCATACAGGTCCGTGTCCTCAGTCTTCACTCCAGTAGGTCGAGACTAGAGCGATGACATCACTGCAGTTATATCATGGGGGTGGGGCTTCCAGACGGATTGGGTTTGTCTCTGGCTGCAGTCCAATAGTCAACATGACCTCCTGACCTCTAATAGCACTTCTCCTTGACCTCTGTGATGACGTCACGGGGTCAAGGAGAGATGGGAGGGAGACTTCATGAGGAGTTAGGAAACGACAACCGTGTGTTTAGAGGATCAGACTTTCACTAACGACGTAGATATGATCACTGACCTGTTCATATATTACTTTATTAGTCCAACTATTGTTATCCTCTTCTTTATTAAACTTTTTATTATTAGTTGGAATGCTTCAGCAATGAATTATTCCAACTATTGTTATCCTCTTCTTTATTAAACTTTTTATTATTATTATTAGTTGGAATGCTTCAGCTCACTGACTGTGTGTCTATGTGCGCGTGAACGGCCGCACGTGGTAATACGGTCGCCTGCACTCAGACTCTTGACTTTTGATCATATTTATGCAGAAAAAAATAAATATATATATATAGAGATTTCTTTTTAAAACTTTTTAAAAACTTTTTGTTATTATTACACACACACACACACACACACACACACACACACACACACACACATACAGACACACACACTGGGAAACTCTGTCACACAGGAGACGCTCTCTCCTGTGTGACAGAGTATCATGATAAGTGGGCGGGCTTTACCCACAATACAGTTTGCTGATGTCATATTATAAATGTGAAACCATGACTGAACATTTGTACCCTGTCACATGAGTAGCGCCCCCTGCACTCTCAGCTGTATTCTGTGAAAATGATATGATACTCCCTGTTGAGAGTGACAATGCACTGTGGGTAATAGTGTATGACAAATTCATACCTGGATTCCCCTTGGTCCTATGTCCCTCCATGTTAGTTCCTTAACATTCTACCAACCCTCCACCTCTCTCTCTGTACCCTTCTAACAACTCTCTTATTTTCTCTCTGTCTGTCTCTCTCCCTCTCTGTTTCTTTCTTTTTCTCTCACTCTCTCTGTCTGTCTCTCTCCCTCTCTGTTTCTTTCTTTTTCTCTCACTCTCTCTGTCTGTCTCTCTCCCTCTCTGTTTCTTTCTTTTTCTCTCACTCTCTGCCTGTCTCTCTTCCTCTCCCTCTCTTTCTATACCTCTTTCATTCTATACCCCTCTCTCCCTCTTTTGTCTTTCTTTCACTCTCTCCCTCTCTCTTTCCATACCTCTCTCGTTCAACTTACTGTATATATCTTCTTCTATTTCTTCCATACATATTTTGAATCTCTTCTCCTTTTTCATATATTCAGCTACAGAAACCGATCAGCAATTAAAATGTTCAGCTCCGTAAGGACACGATGGCAATGACCTTTTTATATTTCTGACTTGAATTATTAAGCTTTTTATGAAAATTAAAATGAATGTGATCCAATGGAGGAAATCTTCAAATCCTCTTCAACTTCAAAAGCGTACAGGTTCTGCATACGTTCAGCTACATACACCTTTTACACGTTCAAATGTTGACAAAACCTTCAGCTATTATTCTATAATTTCATATTTTTATATTCAGCTATTTTCATCTATATTCCTCTATATTCAGCTATCTTTTCAAATATTTAAGCTTTAAGCTTCAGCTATATTCAGCTATTTTCAGCTATATTCAGCTATTTGTAGCAATATTCAGCTATATTCCGCTATATTCAGCTATCTTTTCAAATATTTCAGCATTAAGCTTCAGCTATATTCAGCTATTTTCAGCTAAATGCAGCTATATTCGGCTATTTTCAGCTATATTCAGCTATCTTTTCAAATATTTAAGCTTCAGCTTTTAGCATTCCAATGCATTTTCAGCAGGAAATGCAATTTCTAGTTATTATTCTGTTTCTTCCGTACGTATTTTGAAACTCTTCTATTCCTTCATATATTCAGCTACAGAAACCGTTCAAATATTACAATATTCAGCTACTTAAGGAGACGATGGCTATATCTTTTCATATTTTTAACTATTCAACTTTTTGAATTATTAAGCTTTTTATGAAAATTAAAATGAATGCGTCACTTTAAATGTGATGAATGATGCGTCACTTTAAATGTGATGAATGATGCGTCACTTTAAATGTGATGAATGATGCGTCACTTTAAATGTGATGCTTCACCTCAGGGCTGGGCGGAGCTTCACCTGCTGCACTGTGACTCACTGCTGGAGGGAGGAGCTACAGAACAGAGCTGCTCTCACATCAGAGAGGAGGGACAGGAGCTGCTCAGGTTAACACAGGTGAGGAGGAGGAGAGGAGGGAGAGGAGGGGAGCAGGAGGAGCTGATGTGACTGGTGTGTTCTCAGGTGAACAGGAGTCTGTACGGCGCTGAAGACTCCTCTGAGTCCTGGATCCAGTATCTGGACCACATCGACGACAAGGTTCAGGACGGACTGTTCCAGCTGGTGCTCAGATCCCTGACCTACCTGGTGGACCACATGAACCCACAGGTACACCTGAAACACCTGAAGCACCTGTAACACCTGTAACACCTGTAACACCTGAAGCACAGGTATCACCTGAAACACCTGAAGCACCTGAAACACCTGTAACACCTGTAACACCTGAAGCACAGGTATCACCTGAAACACCTGAAGCACCTGAAACACCTGAAGCACCTGAAACACCTGAAGCACATGAAACACCTGAAGCACATGAAACACCTGAAGCACAGGTATCACCTGAAGCACCTGTAACACCTGAAGCACCTGAAACACCTGAAGCACCTGTAACACCTGAAGCACCTGTAACACCTGAAGCACCTGTAACACCTGAAGCACATGAAACACCTGAAGCACAGGTATCACCTGAAGCACCTCTAACACCTGAAGCACATGAAGCACCTGAAGCACAGGTATCACCTGAAACACATGAAGCACCTGAAGCACCTGAAACACCTGAAGCACAGGTATCACCTGAAACACATGAAGCACCTGAAGCACCTGAAACACCTGAAGCACAGGTATCACCTGAAACACATGAAGCACCTGAAGCACCTGAAACACCTGAAGCACAGGTATCACCTGAAACACATGAAGCACCTGTAACACCTGAAGCACAGGTATCACCTGAAACACATGAAGCACCTGAAGCACCTGTAACACCTGAAGCACAGGTATCACCTGAAACACATGAAGCACCTGTATCACCTGAAGCACAGGTATCACCTGAAGCACCTGTAACACCTGAAGCACAGGTATCACCTGAAGCACAGGTATCACCTGAAGCACCTGTAACACCTGAAGCACAGGTATCACCTGAAACACATGAAGCACCTGAAGCACCTGTATCACCTGAAGCACAGGTATCACCTGAAGCACCTGTAACACCTGAAGCACAGGTATCACATGAAACACCTGAAGCACAGGTATCACCTGAAACACCTGGAAGACCTGAAACACCTGTAGCACCTAAAGCACCTGAAACACCTGTAGCACATGAAACACCTGGAACACCTGAAGCACCTGAAACAGAGCAGTCAACAGAGAGGTTATACATAAAGCAACGAGTATACCACAGAATCCCTTTGTTGTGTGTGTGTGCAGGGCTGCGGTGTGTTTCTAAAGGTCAGTCTGCAGCTGCAGGAAACAGGAAGTGTGTTTGAGCCGTCAGTGGGCGTCGGCCTCTCTGACCTCCTGCAGACCATCATCTCTGACGTCTACACAGCAGCCGGTCTGCCACCGAGGATCTCTGTGAGCCGCCACGGCACCTACCAGGTGACTGACACCACTCTGACATCACACTGACTTCACTGTGACTTCACTGTGACATCTCTGTGACATCACTCTGACATCACGGGCATCTCTGACATCACTATGAGACTACTGACATCACTATGACTTCACTATGACATCACACTGACATCACTATGACATCACACTGACATAACTATGACTTCACTATGACTTCACTCTGACATCACACTGACTTCACTGACATCACTCTGACTTCACTCTGACATCACTCTGACATCACTCTGACATCACACTGATATCACACTGATATCACTCTGACATCACTATGACATCACTATGACTTCACTGACATCACACTGACACCACTATGACATCTCACTGATATCACTATGACATCACACTGACATCACACTGACATCACTATGACTTCACTATGACACCACTGGCATCACTATGGCATCACTATGACATCATTGTGACACCAATCTGACATCACTGTGACATTCACTGACATCACTCTGACATTCACTGTGACTTCACTATGACATCACTAGGACATCACTAGGACATCACACTGACATCACACTGACATCACTATGACTTCACTGTGACATCACACTGACACCACTATGACATTTCACTGATATCACTATGACATCACACTGACATCACTATGACATCACTATGACTTCACTGTGACATCACTATGAGACTACTGACATCACACTGACATCACTATGATTTCGACATCACTCTGACATTCACTGACTTCACTATGACATCACACTGACACCACTATGACATCACTGTGACATCACTGGCATCTCTGACATCACTATGACTTCACTATGACTTCACTATGACATCACTATGACATCACACTGACATCACTATGACATCACATTGACACCACTCTGACATAACTGACTTCACACTGACATCACTATGACATCACACTGACACCACTATGACATAACTATGACTTCACTGACATCACTGACTTCACTATGACACCACTGTGACACCACTATGACATCACACTGACATCACACTGACTTCACTATGACTTCACTCTGACATCACTATGAGACTACTGACATCACTATGACTTCACTCTGACATTCACTGACATCACTATGACACCACTGACATAACTATGACCTCACTGTGACTTCACTATGACACCACTCTGACATAACTATGACATCACTAGGACACCACTGACATCACTGTGACATCTCTGACATCACTCTGACATCACTCTGACATCACACTGACTTCACTGTGACATCACACTGACTTCACTCTGACATCACTGTGACATCACACATTGGGTCCTCTGCAGGCTGCTGTTCCTAAAGGGTTTGCTGTCTGTCTGTCAGGTGTCCCTGCAGCAGAGTCTGGGCCTCTCTGCTTTGGAGAAGGAAGTGATGCATCACCTGCTGCAGGTGAGGGAGGAGGCGGAGCGTCTGGCGGCGGGGCTGGACAGGTACTCGTACCTGTGGAGGAGCGACAGGAAGGAGGTGATGCAGGAGTTCCTCACCTACAGCAGACAGCTGGGACCGGAGGAGCTGGAGGTGGAGGTGACCCCGCCCACCCTGAAGGACTTCCAGAGAGAGGTGAGACACCTGTCCAGGTGTTGTAATCTAGAGAGGTGAGACACCTGTCCAGGTGTTGTAATCTAGAGAGAGGTGAGACACCTGTCCAGGTGTTGTAATCTAGAGAGGTGAGACACCTGTCCAGGTGTTGTAATCTAGAGAGAGGTGAGACACCTGTCCAGGTGTTGTAATCTAGAGAGAGGTGAGACACCTGTCCAGGTGTTGTAATCTAGAGAGGTGAGACACCTGTCCAGGTGTTGTAATCTAGAGAGAGGTGAGACACCTGTCCAGGTGTTGTAATCTAGAGAGGTGAGACACCTGTCCAGGTGTTGTAATCTAGAGAGAGGTGAGACACCTGTCCAGGTGTTGTAATCTAGAGAGAGGTGAGACACCTGTCCAGGTGTTGTAATCTAGAGAGAGGTGAGACACCTGTCCAGGTGTTGTAATCTAGAGAGAGGTGAGACACCTGTCCAGGTGTTGTAATCTAGAGAGAGGTGAGACACCTGTCTAGGTGTTGTAATCTAGAGAGAGGTGAGACACCTGTCCAGGTGTTGTAATCTAGAGAGGTGAGACACCTGTCCAGGTGTTGTAATCTAGAGAGAGGTGAGACACCTGTCCAGGTGTTGTAATCTAGAGAGAGGTGAGACACCTGTCTAGGTGTTGTAATCTAGAGAGGTGAGACACCTGTCCAGGTGTTGTAATCTAGAGAGGTGAGACACCTGTCTAGGTGTTGTAATCTAGAGAGGTGAGACACCTGTCCAGGTGTTGTAATCTAGAGAGGTGAGACACCTGTCTAGGTGTTGTAATCTAGAGAGGTGAGACACCTGTCCAGGTGTTGTAATCTAGAGAGGTGAGACACCTGTCCAGGTGTTGTAATCTAGAGAGAGGTGAGACACCTGTCTAGGTGTTGTAATCTAGAGAGAGGTGAGACACCTGTCCAGGTGTTGTAATCTAGAGAGGTGAGACACCTGTCCAGGTGTTGTAATCTAGAGAGGTGAGACACCTGTCCAGGTGTTGTAATCTAGAGAGGTGAGACACCTGTCTAGGTGTTGTAATCTAGAGAGGTGAGACACCTGTCCAGGTGTTGTAATCTAGAGAGAGGTGAGACACCTGTCCAGGTGTTGTAATCTAGAGAGAGGTGAGACACCTGTCCAGGTGTTGTAATCTAGAGAGAGGTGAGACACCTGTCCAGGTGTTGTAATCTAGAGAGAGGTGAGACACCTGTCCAGGTGTTGTAATCTAGAGAGAGGTGAGACACCTGTCCAGGTGTTGTAATCTAGAGAGAGGTGAGACACCTGTCCAGGTGTTGTAATCTAGAGAGAGGTGAGACACCTGTCCAGGTGCTGTAATCTAGAGAGAGGTGAGACACCTGTCCACACAGGCGTTCCAGATGTGTTTGTGTTTCAGGTGGAGTCCCTCCACAGACTGAGCAGAGAGGTGACTCACCTGGATGATGTCATCGTTCTGCACAGCTGGCTGCAGGTGGACCTCCGACCCTTCAAAGACTCCTTGCTGTCAGTCATACAGGACTGGAAACACCTGTACACCGAGCACCTGCTGGACTCGGTCAGTGACAGGTGAGCCCACCTGAGACCTGCTGGACCCGGTCTACGTAAAACACACGAGTCTTATTCTTAAGATTTAAGGGCTTTGCACAGAAGCCCTCAAATGTTTCTTTAGTTAAGAAAACATGAAGGCTTTTTCTAACAGCTGTTTCATATATATGGTATTTATAAAGTGTGTCTCTCTCTGTGTGTGTGTGTTTAGTCTGCAGCAGCTCACTCAGCATGGTGACGGTGATGAAGAGGCTGCATCTTCATCCAGCTTCCCTCTGACAGAAACCATCCTCCTGCTGGAAGCTGCAGGAGTGGAGCTGCCTGAACACCTGTCCGCTCAGCTGCAGGTAGGGAGTCTCTGTAGCTCCGCCCACACATATCGGTTCAGTCGGTTTATTAATATTATCATGAATTATTGTTGAATACGTCACTGTGGTCCTAGTTTAGTTTGAGTCGTTGTGGATTCATGTGATCATCATATGTTTGTGTTGCAGTGTTGATCACCTGAAGAGGAAGCAGCCGACTCAGTTCATGATGTCACGGTGCGATGATTAAAAGTTCATTTGAAGCTGATCCTCTGAGTCGTGTCGTGAACATGAACTAGCGGTCTCATCATGTAGTTCAGATGTCCAACCGTAAGTCCTGAACCCTCTGGGTTTAAAGCCATGACTTGTGGGTAGTTCAAAAAGTGTGCAAGAACAGGAACGGACACAAAGAACCACAACCAGATAAATAAACCATTTAATAGAATTTCTTTCTCTTCAAAAGCTGTAATTGACACAAAGGACTTTCCATCCAGTAGACAGACGGGTCTACAGTCTGGTACTGGTCCGGTCTACAGTCTGGTACTGGTCCGGTCTACAGTCTGGTACTGGTCTGAACCCTACAGCACCAGAAGGAACCAAACAAACCAGAACGTAAAAGAGGCACGATGATGAGAAACCTACAGAGAAACGTGATCTAAAAAACAAACAGATTAAAATCAAACCCTCGTAACACTCAGCGTCTTCATGGCAACAGAAAAACTAAAGGATGAACGATCAGCGTCTGTTTCAAGTCTCTTGAGGCTCTGAGGTCAGAGGTCACAGAGAGAGCGCCGCCCGAGCTGCCGGCATCACGCAGAGGCGGCGGCCAATCAGAGCGCGGCTAGCGGCGGTAGACTCCGAAGGCCACCAGGCTGAGGAAGATGGTGACGCCGACCAGCGAGGCGGTGGCCGGGGCGGTGAAGAACTGCCGGTACTGGATCTGACAGTACCACAGCACCGACAGCATGAGGACCAGCAGCGGGACCATCAGGCTGCCCACGTTCAGGGCCACCTGGACCTGGTCCGCGGGCCGCGGGCCCCCCGCCACCCGGCCCGCGTGCTGAGAGATGTGACAGTGCAGGACGCAGTTATGGACCAGGTTCAGAGAGGCCAGGGTCTGAGCGTCGTCCTGCAGCAGCTGACCCTGATAGATCAGCCGCACCTGCTGCTCCTGACCCGCAAAGTAGGTCCTGAAGGGCAGAGGTCAAGAGGTCACAACAACACTCCGAGGTAGTGGTGATACTGTAGTGATGTACTAGTGCTACTGTAGTGATGCACTAGTGCTACTGTAGTGATGCACTAGTGCTACTGTAGTGATGCACTAGTGATGTACTAGTGATGCAGTAGTGATGCACTAGTGCTACTGTAGTGATGCACTAGTGCTACTGTAGTGATGCACTAGTGCTACTGTAGTGATGCACTAGTGATGTACTAGTGATGCAGTAGTGATGTACTAGTGATGCAGTAGTGATGCACTAGTGATGCAGTAGTGATGCACTAGTGATGCACTAGTGATACTGTAGTGATGCACTAGTGCTACTGTAGTGATGCACTAGTGCTACTGTAGTGATGCACTAGTGCTACTGTAGTGATGCACTAGTGATGTACTAGTGCTACTGTAGTGATGCACTAGTGCTACTGTAGTGATGCACTAGTGATGCACTAGTGATACTGTAGTGATGCACTAGTGATACTGTAGTGATGCACTAGTGATGCACTAGTGATGCACTAGTGATGTACTAGTGATGCACTAGTGATGTACTAGTGATACTGTAGTGATGCACTAGTGATGTACTAGTGATGTACTAGTGATGCACTAGTGATGCACTAGTGATGCACTAGTGATGCACTAGTGATGCACTAGTGATGCACTAGTGATACTCTAGTGATGCACTAGTGATGCACTAGTGCTACTGTAGTGATGCACTAGTGATACTCTAGTGATGCACTAGTGATACTCTAGTGATGCACTAGTGCTACTGTAGTGATACTCTAGTGATGCACTAGTGCTACTGTAGTGATGCACTAGTGATGCACTAGTGATACTGTAGTGATGCACTAGTGATGCTGTAGTGATGTACTAGTGATACTGTAGTGATGCACTAGTGATGCACTAGTGATGCACTAGTGATACTGTAGTGATGCACTAGTGATACTGTAGTGATGCACTAGTGATACTGTAGTGATGCACTAGTGCTACTGTAGTGATGCACTAGTGATACTCTAGTGATGCACTAGTGCTACTGTAGTGATACTCTAGTGATGCACTAGTGCTACTGTAGTGATGCACTAGTGATGCACTAGTGATGCACTAGTGATACTGTAGTGATGCACTAGTGATACTGTAGTGATGCACTAGTGATGCACTAGTGATGCACTAGTGATGTACTAGTGATGTACTAGTGATGCACTAGTGATACTGTAGTGATGTACTAGTGATGCACTAGTGATGTACTAGTGATGCACTAGTGATGCACTAGTGATACTGTAGTGATGCACTAGTGATACTCTAGTGATGCACTAGTGATACTCTAGTGATGCACTAGTGATACTCTAGTGATGCACTAGTGCTACTGTAGTGATACTCTAGTGATGCACTAGTGCTACTGTAGTGATGCACTAGTGATGCACTAGTGATACTGTAGTGATGCACTAGTGATGCTGTAGTGATGTACTAGTGATACTGTAGTGATGCACTAGTGATGCACTAGTGATGTACTAGTGATGCACTAGTGATGCACTAGTGATACTGTAGTGATGCACTAGTGATACTCTAGTGATGCACTAGTGCTACTGTAGTGATGCACTAGTGATACTCTAGTGATGCACTAGTGATACTCTAGTGATACTCTAGTGATGCACTAGTGCTACTGTAGTGATGCACTAGTGATGCACTAGTGATGCACTAGTGATACTGTAGTGATGCACTAGTGATGCTGTAGTGATGTACTAGTGATACTGTAGTGATGCACTAGTGATGCACTAGTGATGCACTAGTGATGTACTAGTGATGCACTAGTGATACTGTAGTGATGCACTAGTGATACTCTAGTGATGCACTAGTGATACTCTAGTGATGCACTAGTGCTACTGTAGTGATGCACTAGTGATGCACTAGTGATGCACTAGTGATGCACTAGTGATACTGTAGTGATGCACTAGTGATGCTGTAGTGATGTACTAGTGATACTGTAGTGATGCACTAGTGATGTACTAGTGATGCACTAGTGATACTGTAGTGATGCTGTAGTGATGTACTAGTGATGCACTAGTGATGTACTAGTGCTACTGTAGTGATGCACTAGTGATGCACTAGTGATGCACTAGTGATGCACTAGTGATGCACTAGTGATACTGTAGTGATGCACTAGTGATACTGTAGTGATGCACTAGTGATGTACTAGTGATGCACTAGTGATGCACTAGTGATACTGTAGTGATGCACTAGTGATACTGTAGTGATGCACTAGTGATACTGTAGTGATGCACTAGTGATACTGTAGTGATGCACTAGTGATACTGTAGTGATGCACTAGTGATGTACTAGTGATGCACTAGTGATGTACTAGTGATACTGTAGTGATTCAGTAATGATGTACTAGTGATGCACTAGTGATGTACTAGTGATACTGTAGTGATGCACTAGTGATGCACTAGTGATACTGTAGTGATGCACTAGTGATACTGTAGTGATGCACTAGTGATACTGTAGTGATGCACTAGTGATACTGTAGTGATGCACTAGTGATGTACTAGTGATGCACTAGTGATACTGTAGTGATGCACTAGTGATACTGTAGTGATGCACTAGTGATACTGTAGTGATGCACTAGTGATACTGTAGTGATGCACTAGTGATACTGTAGTGATGCACTAGTGATACTGTAGTGATGCACTAGTGATACTGTAGTGATGCACTAGTGATGTACTAGTGATGCACTAGTGATGTACTAGTGATACTGTAGTGATGCACTAGTGATGCACTAGTGATGTACTAGTGATACTGTAGTGATTCAGTAATGATGTACTAGTGATACTGTAGTGATTCAGTAATGATGTACTAGTGATGCACTAGTGATGTACTAGTGATACTGTAGTGATGCACTAGTGATGCACTAGTGATACTGTAGTGATGCACTAGTGATGCACTAGTGATACTGTAGTGATGCACTAGTGATACTGTAGTGATGCAGTAATGATGTACTAGTGATACTGTAGTGATGCACTAGTGATATACTAGTGATACTGTAGTGATTCAGTAATGATGCACTAGTGATGCACTAGTGATGTACTAGTGATGCACTAGTGGTGTACTAGTGATACTGTAGTGATGCAGTAGTGATACTGTAGTGATGCAGTAGTGATGTACTAGTGATACTGTAGTGATGCAGTAGTGATGCACTAGTGATACTGTAGTGATTCAGTAATGATGTACTAGTGATACTGTAGTGATGCACTAGTGATACTATAGTGATGCAGTAATGATGTACTAGTGATACTGTAGTGATGCAGTAATGATGCACTAGTGATGCACTAGTGATGCACTAGTGGTGTACTAGTGATACTGTAGTGATGCAGTAGTGATACTGTAGTGATGCAGTAGTGATACTGTAGTGATGCAGTAGTGATACTGTAGTGATGCAGTAGTGATGCAGTAGTGATGTACTAGTGATACTGTAGTGATTCAGTAGTGATGCAGTAGTGATGTACTAGTGATGCACTAGTGATGCAGTAGTGACGTACTAGTGATGCAGTAGTGATGTACTAGTGATGCAGTAGTGATGTACTAGTGATGCAGTAGTGATGTACTAGTGATACTGTAGTGATGCAGTAATGATGTAGTAATGATGTACTAGTGATGCAGTAGTGATGTACTGGTGATACTGTAGTGATGCAGTAATGATGTAGTAATGATGTACTAGTGATGCAGTAGTGATGTACTAGTGATGTACTAGTGATGCAGTAGTGATGTACTAGTGATGCAGTAGTGATGTACTAGTGATACTGTAGTGATGTACTAGTGATGTACTAGTGATACTGTAGTGATTCAGTAGTGATGTACTAGTGATGCAGTAGTGATTCAGTAGTGATGTACTAGTGATACTGTAGTGATTCAGTAGTGATGTACTAGTGATACTGTAGTGATTCAGTAGTGATGTACTAGTGATACTGTAGTGATTCAGTAGTGATGTACTAGTGATGCACTAGTGATTCAGTAGTGATGTACTAGTGATACTGTAGTGATTCAGTAGTGATGTACTAGTGATACTGTAGTGATTCAGTAGTGATGTACTAGTGATGCAGTAGTGATGTACTAGTGATGCAGTAGTGATTCACTAGTGATGCACTAGTGATGCTGTAGTGATGCTGTAGTGATGTACTAGTGATGCTGTAGTGATTCACTAGTGATGCACTAGTGATGCAGTAGTGATACTGTAGTGATGTACTAGTGATACTGTAGTGATGTACTAGTGATGTACTAGTGATGCAGTAGTGATACTGTAGTGATGTACTAGTGATACTGTAGTGATGTACTAGTGATGTACTAGTGATGCAGTAGTGATACTGTAGTGATGTACTAGTGATGCTGTAGTGATGTACTAGTGATGTACTAGTGATGCTGTAGTGATGTACTAGTGATGCTGTAGTGATGTACTAGTGATGTACTAGTGATGCAGTAGTGATGCAGTAGTGATACTGTAGTGATGTACTAGTGATACTGTAGTGATGTACTAGTGATGTACTAGTGATGCAGTAGTGATGTACTAGTGATGCACTAGTGATACTGTAGTGATGCACTAGTGATACTGTAGTGATGCACTAGTGATGTACTAGTGATGCACTAGTGATGCACTAGTGATGTACTAGTGATGCACTAGTGATGCACTAGTGATGTACTAGTGATGCACTAGTGATACTGTAGTGATGCACTAGTGATACTGTAGTGATGCACTAGTGATACTGTAGTGATGCACTAGTGATACTGTAGTGATGCACTAGTGATACTGTAGTGATGCACTAGTGATGTACTAGTGATGCACTAGTGATGTACTAGTGATACTGTAGTGATTCAGTAATGATGTACTAGTGATACTGTAGTGATTCAGTAATGATGTACTAGTGATGCACTAGTGATGTACTAGTGATACTGTAGTGATGCACTAGTGATGCACTAGTGATACTGTAGTGATGCACTAGTGATACTGTAGTGATGCACTAGTGTAGTGATGCACTAGTGATACTGTAGTGATGCACTAGTGATGTACTAGTGATGCACTAGTGATACTGTAGTGATGCACTAGTGATACTGTAGTGATGCACTAGTGATACTGTAGTGATGCACTAGTGATGTACTAGTGATGCACTAGTGATGTACTAGTGATACTGTAGTGATGCACTAGTGATGTACTAGTGATGCACTAGTGATGTACTAGTGATACTGTAGTGATTCAGTAATGATGTACTAGTGATACTGTAGTGATGCACTAGTGATACTATAGTGATGCAGTAATGATGTACTAGTGATACTGTAGTGATGCAGTAATGATGCACTAGTGATGCACTAGTGATGCACTAGTGGTGTACTAGTGATACTGTAGTGATGCAGTAGTGATACTGTAGTGATGCAGTAGTGATACTGTAGTGATGCAGTAGTGATACTGTAGTGATGCAGTAGTGATGCAGTAGTGATGTACTAGTGATACTGTAGTGATTCAGTAGTGATGCAGTAGTGATGTACTAGTGATGCACTAGTGATGCAGTAGTGACGTACTAGTGATGCAGTAGTGATGTACTAGTGATGCAGTAGTGATGTACTAGTGATGCAGTAGTGATGTACTAGTGATACTGTAGTGATGCAGTAATGATGTAGTAATGATGTACTAGTGATGCAGTAGTGATGTACTAGTGATACTGTAGTGATGCAGTAATGATGTAGTAATGATGTACTAGTGATGTACTAGTGATGTACTAGTGATGCAGTAGTGATGCAGTAGTGATGTACTAGTGATGCAGTAGTGATGCAGTAGTGATGTACTAGTGATACTGTAGTGATGTACTAGTGATGTACTAGTGATACTGTAGTGATTCAGTAGTGATGTACTAGTGATGCAGTAGTGATTCAGTAGTGATGTACTAGTGATACTGTAGTGATTCAGTAGTGATGTACTAGTGATACTGTAGTGATTCAGTAGTGATGTACTAGTGATACTGTAGTGATTCAGTAGTGATGTACTAGTGATGCACTAGTGATTCAGTAGTGATGTACTAGTGATACTGTAGTGATTCAGTAGTGATGTACTAGTGATACTGTAGTGATTCAGTAGTGATGTACTAGTGATGCAGTAGTGATGTACTAGTGATGCAGTAGTGATTCACTAGTGATGCACTAGTGATGCTGTAGTGATGCTGTAGTGATGTACTAGTGATGCTGTAGTGATTCACTAGTGATGCACTAGTGATGCAGTAGTGATACTGTAGTGATGTACTAGTGATACTGTAGTGATGTACTAGTGATGTACTAGTGATGCAGTAGTGATACTGTAGTGATGTACTAGTGATACTGTAGTGATGTACTAGTGATGCAGTAGTGATACTGTAGTGATGTACTAGTGATACTGTAGTGATGTACTAGTGATGCTGTAGTGATGTACTAGTGATGTACTAGTGATGCTGTAGTGATGTACTAGTGATGCTGTAGTGATGTACTAGTGATGTACTAGTGATGCAGTAGTGATGCAGTAGTGATACTGTAGTGATGTACTAGTGATACTGTAGTGATGTACTAGTGATGTACTAGTGATGCAGTAGTGATACTGTAGTGATGTACTAGTGATGCAGTAGTGATACTGTAGTGATGTACTAGTGATACTGTAGTGATTCAGTAGTGATGTACTAGTGATACTGTAGTGATTCAGTAGTGATGTACTAGTGATACTGTAGTGATTCAGTAGTGATGTACTAGTGATACTGTAGTGATTCAGTAGTGATGTACTAGTGATACTGTAGTGATGTACTAGTGATGCACTAGTGATACTGTAGTGATTCAGTAGTGATGTACTAGTGATACTGTAGTGATTCAGTAGTGATGTACTAGTGATGCACTAGTGATTCAGTAGTGATGTACTAGTGATACTGTAGTGATTCAGTAGTGATGTACTAGTGATACTGTAGTGATTCAGTAGTGATGTACTAGTGATTCAGTAGTGATGTACTAGTGATGCAGTAGTGATGTACTAGTGATGCAGTAGTGATGTACTAGTGATGCAGTAGTGATGCAGTAGTGATGTACTAGTGATACTGTAGTGATTCAGTAGTGATGTACTAGTGATACTGTAGTGATTCAGTAGTGATGTACTAGTGATACTGTAGTGATTCAGTAGTGATGTACTAGTGATTCAGTAGTGATGTACTAGTGATGCTGTAGTGATTCACTAGTGATGCACTAGTGATGCTGTAGTGATGCTGTAGTGATGTACTAGTGATGCTGTAGTGATTCACTAGTGATGCACTAGTGATGCAGTAGTGATACTGTAGTGATGTACTAGTGATACTGTAGTGATGTACTAGTGATGTACTAGTGATGCAGTAGTGATACTGTAGTGATGTACTAGTGATACTGTAGTGATGTACTAGTGATGTACTAGTGATGCAGTAGTGATACTGTAGTGATGTACTAGTGATACTGTAGTGATGTACTAGTGATGCTGTAGTGATGTACTAGTGATACTGTAGTGATGTACTAGTGATGCTGTAGTGATGTACTAGTGATGTACTAGTGATGCTGTAGTGATGTACTAGTGATGTACTAGTGATGCTGTAGTGATGTACTAGTGATGTACTAGTGATGCAGTAGTGATACTGTAGTGATGTACTAGTGATACTGTAGTGATGTACTAGTGATGTACTAGTGATGCAGTAGTGATACTGTAGTGATGTACTAGTGATGCAGTAGTGATACTGTAGTGATGTACTAGTGATGCAGTAGTGATACTGTAGTGATGTACTAGTGATGCAGTAGTGATACTGTAGTGATGTACTAGTGATGCTGTAGTGATGTACTAGTGATGCTGTAGTGATGTACTAGTGATGTACTAGTGATGCAGTAGTGATACTGTAGTGATGTACTAGTGATGCAGTAGTGATACTGTAGTGATGTACTAGTGATACTGTAGTGATGTACTAGTGATGCTGTAGTGATGCACTAGTGCATCACTAGTGCATCACTACAGCATCACTAGTGATGCACTAGTGATGCACTAGTGATACTGTAGTGATTCAGTAGTGATGTACTAGTGATACTGTAGTGATTCAGTAGTGATGTACTAGTGATACTGTAGTGATTCAGTAATGATGTACTAGTGATACTGTGGTGATGCAGTAATGATGTACTAGTGATACTGTAGTGATGTACTAGTGATACTGTAGTGATGCAGTAATGATGTACTAGTGATACTGTAGTGATGCAGTAATGATGTACTAGTGATACTGTAGTGATGTACTAGTGATACTGTAGTGATGTACTAGTGATACTGTAGTGATGCAGTAATGATGTACTAGTGATACTGTAGTGATTCAGTAATGATGTACTAGTGATACTGTAGTGATGCAGTAATGATGTACTAGTGATGCAGTAATGATGTACTAGTGATACTGTAGTGATGCAGTAATGATGTACTAGTGATACTGTAGTGATGCAGTAATGATGTACTAGTGATACTGTAGTGATGTACTAGTGATACTGTAGTGATGTACTAGTGATACTGTAGTGATGCAGTAATGATGTACTAGTGATACTGTAGTGATGTACTAGTGATACTGTAGTGATGTACTAGTGATACTGTAGTGATGCAGTACTTTGTTACCGTTTGATGTATCCAATGGTGTCCTGTGGTTTGACCTGAGCGGTTCTCTCTGTGTCGTTCAGAAACTTCAGTCTGACCACCATGTTCCTCTGAGACTCTCCTTCTCCTTCACCACCACCACCTCCTCCTTCACCACCACCACCACCACCTCCTCCTTCACCACCACCACCTCCCCCCCCCACCTCCTCCCCCCTCTCCTGCCTCCCTGCCCCCTCCCCCTTCTGCTGGGTGGAGGTGTTGGTGGGCAGAGCTTCTGTCAGAGAGCTGTCACTCACAGAGCTGGAGGGTGAGGAGGATGGAGAGGAAGTGGTGTTGGTGGAGGAGGGCTCCTGGTGGGCGGGGCCGGTGCCCAGTAAGAGGGCGGGGCCTGTGGCGGAGGTGAACAGGTGTTCTGGAGGCTCAGAGGTGCGGGTAGAGGTCCAGGCGAGCAGCAGCACCAGGAGGAGCAGCAGGAAGCCGAACAGCAGCGTCACCTCATCTCCTACTCCTTCAATCAGAGCCATCGCCCACGGCCACGCCCGCTGAGGTCACACACCTGGACACAGAGGGCGGAGCTTATGACTACACCTTACTGAAGGGGTTAGGGTCACGACACATATAGAGCACTTTAATTCAGATTACAGTTGGTGTGCAGTTAGCATGTACTACATCAGGGGTGCCCACACTTTTTGGGCTCACAAGCTACTTTTAAAATGACCAAGTCAAGAAGATCTACCTACATTAATGATAGATAGATACACACACACACACACACACACAGAGTATACTTTATATTTACAATATTGGCGTACCATAACTGCATGAACCCTTATGACGCGATACAATTCTGTACGTTTTTGGTCATTACATTTTACTCTGACTTCACTGAATGGAACAGCAGGGCTGCATAGTCCGGACAGCAGCTGCTGGTCAGCCTCAAGCAGACCAAATGGTCATCAGTCATGGTGGAACGCTGTTTGGACTTAATATTTTTATAATATTATGGCCTTCTCCAGATGCGCACGGAACAGCCGTCTTTGAAGAGAGTCGTCTTGAACAGAACAGGCGATCTTCGTTGCCACATCCATGATCTCTTTCATGTTTAGCATTGTAGCGCATAATGCTTGTTGGTGTATTATACAGTGGTAATTAAGGAAGTCGGGGAAAACATCGTCCTCCCTTACTTGACAATAAAATAAATCCATTCAAGCTGCCAACCATTGCGGACGCACCGTCCGTGGTGATTGACAATAGGTTTGTTCGAGATGAGCCAGTTCTGCGCAGAATCGATCGGCGGCGATCGGCGCGCAATGCATGTGTGGCACTGTTCAATGTTATTCATGACCGTTGATTGACATGTATGTTTAACCAATAGGATGCCCAGGTGGGGGGGCTGTGGACCAATAAGACGAGGGAGTGAATGTGTGGGGGGGGACAGTCGGAGACGGGGTGAGCTCGGAATAAACATGTCAGCTTCAGTACACAGTCTGTCTCACGCGCATTATTAAGTGAACGCGACATGGTGTCAGAAGTGCTGTGTAGCTAAAGCAGGATATGTACAAGGTACTACTGTAGGGACGAAGGTAAAAGTTCGGAAGAAGTGTTCGGTGAAGTTAGATGAGTGACAACGAGCAGGACGGGGAAGCAGCTAACGTTAGCATGGCGGCTAACACTCCCAGCGCTACGTTTAACATCCAGCCGCCGGAGCCCTTTGATTTTTCCAAGCCGAACGACTGGACAAAATGGATTCGGAGATTTGAGAGATTCCGTCAGGCAAGCAACCTATCTGCAAGCTCCGAAGTCAACCAGGTGAATACCTTGATATACTGCATGGGAGACGACGCAGATGACATCTTGAGGGGCTTGAAACTAAGCGATGTAGACCAGCAGGTATACACAAAAGTGAGAGACGGATTGGAGTCTTTCTTCATTGTTAGAAAGAACATCGTGTATGAGCGCGCGCGTTTTAACATGCGCAAACAGGAGACCAATGAAACAGTGGACGTGTTTGTAACTGCCTTACATGCATTAGCAGAGCACTGCAATTATGGGACATTACATGATGAGCTAATCAGAGATAGGATTGTAGTGGGACTGGCGGATGCAAGGCTCTCCGAACGCATGCAGATGGAGAAGGATTTAAACCTGGAAAAAGCCATTAACATGGCAAGGCAATCAGAGGAGATAAAAAAGCAACAAAACACATTGAGGAGTGATGCCAGTAGTGTAGTGCAGATGGATGCAGCCACGGTGGACAGAATGTTCGAAGGCAGGAAACAAAAAGAGAAGCCCAAGTTTAACAAATACAAAAGTGATGGAGCAAAGCCACACTTTGGCAGCCAGAGTAAACATCCACATAGTTCCCAGTGCTACAAGTGTGGTGGCTCACCTCACCCTAGACACGAGTGCCCTGCCAACGATGCAAAATGTTATTCATGTGGGAAAAAAGGCCACTTTCAGCGTGTCTGTCGTGCAGGCGAAAATGTGGACGGTATTGAGACGATGAAAGTTTCTTCCTGGGTTCTGTGACGTCCGACAAAGCTGCATGGACCGCTAACATAGGAATAATGAACACCACAATCAGGTTCAAACTCGACACCGGAGCGGATGTTACTGCGGTGTCACAGACTGATATGAACCGCATATTTTCTGGTACGCAGCAGCCGGTTCTCCAGAAAGCAGAGAGACCTTTGCTTGGTCCGGGGCGGATGCCGCTGGATGTGTCAGGGTTCGCCAGACTGCAGCTGAGTAGTGGAGTCAAACAGACCGTGCAGAAGGTTTATGTGGTCAAAAACCTGAGTACGCCCTTGCTTGGATTTCCAGCCATTACAGCCCTTGGCCTGCTCAAACGTGTTGACGGCATAGATTTGGACACTCTCAAGTCGACGTACCCTAGACTGTGCAGTGGGCTAGGTGAGGTGAAACGGGCGTATCACATAAAACTGAAACCAAATGCTGTGCCTTTCTCACTGAAAACCCCTAGGAGAATTCCCCTGCCGCTGGTGGGGAAAGTCAAGGAAGAGCTCCAGCAAATGGAGAAGCTGGGCGTCATCAGCCGTGTGGAGGAGCCAACAGACTGGTGTGCCGGTATGGTGGTCATACCAAAGAAAAACAGTACACGCCTGAGACTGTGTGTGGATTATACTGGCTTGAATGGGTATGTGTGCCGTGAAAAGTACATTCTGCCGTCTGTGGATCAGTCTCTTGGAATGCTAGCCGGAGCAAAGGTGTTCAGTAAATTGGATGCTAACATGGGGTTCTGGCAGATCCCCTTAGCCAAAGAGTCAGTCAGGTACACCACATTCATAACACCCTTCGGGCGGTTCCACGTCAACCGCCTTCCCTTCGGCATCAACTCGGCACCCGAACACTTTCAGTGGATGATGGCGGAGGTCATAGAGGGGTTGGAGGGTGTGGTCTGCCACATTGATGACGTACTAGTGTGGGGGCGGGACCAAGGCGAGCATGACACTCGACTCCATGCGGTGCTACAAAGAGTAGAGAAAGCAGGCATCACCCTGAATGTGGGAAAATGTGACCTCTCCAAGAGCGAGATGGCCTTTTTGGGCCACATCATCTCAGCCACGGGCATCCGGCCCGATCCGAAGAAGACGGAGGCTATCACGGAGATGAAGGAGCCCACAAATGTGAGTGAGATGAGGAGTTTTCTCGGCATGGTCAACCAGCTGCGAAAATTCATTCCTCAGCTGGCTGAAAAAGACAAAGCACTCCGCGATCTCCTCTCGAAAAAGAACTGCTGGGTGTGGGACACGGACCAGGTCAGGGCGTTTAAGGAGCTGAAAGAGGCACTTGCTTCTCCTCCAGTGCTGGCCATGTATGACCCAAACAGGGACACTAAAGTATCAGCCGATGCATCTTCGTATGGCTTGGGAGGCGTTATCCTCCAGAAGGTGAACGGTGAATGGGGTCCTGTGGCTTATGCATCGCGGTCACTCTCTCCAACGGAACAACGCTATGCACAAGTTGAAAAGGAGGCTCTGGGCAGCTGCATACGGATTCACACATGTCACCAGCAGCCCGAGGTTCCCGCAAAGTAACGGCGAAGCAGAGCGGGCAGTCCAGACGGTGAAAAACCTTCTAAAGAAGGCAGATGACCCCTACCTGGCTCTACTCTCTTATAGAGCCACTCCTCTTCAGAATGGATACAGCCCGGCTCAGCTTCTCATGGGCCGACGTTTACGCACCACGGTGCCAACGGTTCCCTCTCATCTGGACCCTGCACTGCCTGACAGCTGCGCACTGACTCGGAAGGAAGAGGAGAAGAGGATGTCAGATGCTGCACATCACAACAGGCGTCACCGTGCCAAAATGCACAGCGTCTTGTCACCAGGGAGCATGTATGGGTCACCAACGCTAAGACGGCTGGAACTGTGATCCAGAAACACTCTTCTCCAAGATCTTATTTGGTGGATTTACCTCAGGGGGTGGTGAGACGCAACCGTCTGCATCTGATACCTCTACAGGAGCCTACACAAGAGAGGACATCACCACAGCAGCACATGTCAGAGCAGGCTTCCGTGTCACCTGCTGGGACACCTCCAGTGTTACCTGCAGAGTCTCCCACTCTCAGAACTAGGTCTGGGAGAGCCATCATTAAGCCCGATAGGCTTAACTTGTGAACTGATAGGAAATGAAAAATCTTTGAAATATATGTTGAGTTATTGTTGGGTTATGGTGTCATGGTTATGTGAAAGCTTAGTTGAAGCTATTAAGGTTAGTTAAAGCACTTAATGTTACAATGGGAGAATTTAGGGAACTGCAGTTGTTTAATTAATACACTTGTTTCATACTAGTTCCAATGCTCACCAAAGTGCCCAACATTGTTTTCCGTACAGGGTTCAAATGATCTGATGGGAACAACAGCACTACACGCTGTACGGTTAGCGTGCAGCACTACACGCTGTACAGTTAGCGTGCAGCACTACGCGCTGTACGGTTAGCGTGCAGCACTACGCGCTGTACGGTTAGCGTGCAGCACTACGCGCTGTACGGTTAGCGTGCAGCACTACGCGCTGTACGGTTAGCGTGCAGCACTACGCGCTGTACGGTTAGCGTGCAGCACTACTCGCTGTACGGTTAGCGTGCAGCACTACTCGCTGTACGGTTAGCGTGCAGCACTACTCGCTGTACGGTTAGCGTGCAGCACTACTCGCTGTACGGTTAGCGTGCAGCACTACTCGCTGTACGGTTAGCGTGCAGCACTACTCGCTGTACGGTTAGCGTGCAGCACTACTCGCTGTACGGTTAGCGTGCAGCACTACTCGCTGTACGGTTAGCGTGCAGCACTACTCGCTGTACGGTTAGCGTGCAGCACTACTCGCTGTACGGTTAGCGTGCAGCACTACTCGCTGTACGGTTAGCGTGCAGCACTACTCGCTGTACGGTTAGCGTGCAGCACTACTCGCTGTACGGTTAGCGTGCAGCACTACTCGTTGTACGGTTAGCGTGCAGCACTACTCGTTGTACGGTTAGCGTGCAGCACTACTCGTTGTACGGTTAGCGTGCAGCACTACTCGTTGTACGGTTAGCGTGCAGCACTACTCGTTGTACGGTTAGCGTGCAGCACTACTCGTTGTACGGTTAGCGTGCAGCACCACCACTTGTACAGTTAGCGTGCAGCACCACCACTTGTACAGTTAGCGTGCAGCACCACCACTCGTACAGTTAGCGTGCAGCACCACCACTCGTACAGTTAGCGTGCAGCACCACTACTTGTACAGTTAGCGTGCAGCACCACTACTTGTACAGTTAGCGTGCAGCACCACTACTTGTACAGTTAGCGTGCAGCACCACTACTTGTACAGTTAGCGTGCAGCACCACTACTTGTACAGTTAGCGTGCAGCACCACTACTTGTACAGTTAGCGTGCAGCACCACTACTTGTACAGTTAGCGTGCAGCACCACTACTTGTACAGTTAGCGTGCAGCACCACTACTTGTACAGTTAGCGTGCAGCACCACTACTTGTACAGTTAGCGTGCAGCACCACCACTTGTACAGTTAGCGTGCAGCACCACCACTTGTACAGTTAGCGTGCAGCACCACCACTTGTACAGTTAGCGTGCAGCACTACTCGTTGTACAGTTAGCGTGCAGCACTACTCGTACAGTTAGCGTGCAGCACTACTCGTACAGTTAGCGTGCAGCACCACTACTTGTACAGTTAGCGTGCAGCACCACTACTTGTACAGTTAGCGTGCAGCACCACTACTTGTACAGTTAGCGTGCAGCACCACTACTTGTACAGTTAGCGTGCAGCACCACTACTTGTACAGTTAGCGTGCAGCACCACTACTTGTACAGTTAGCGTGCAGCACCACTACTTGTACAGTTAGCGTGCAGCACCACTACTTGTACAGTTAGCGTGCAGCACCACTACTTGTACAGTTAGCGTGCAGCACCACTACTTGTACAGTTAGCGTGCAGCACCACTACTTGTACAGTTAACGTGCAGCACCACTACTTGTACAGTTAGCGTGCACCACTACTTGTACAGTTAGCGTGCACCACTACTTGTACAGTTAGCGTGCACCACTACTTGTACAGTTAGCGTGCAGCACCACTACTTGTACAGTTAGCGTGCAGCACCACTACTTGTACAGTTAACGTGCAGCACCACTACTTGTACAGTTAACGTGCAGCACCACTACTTGTACAGTTAACGTGCAGCACCACTACTTGTACAGTTAACGTGCAGCACCACTACTTGTACAGTTAGCGTGCAGCAGCACTACTTGTACAGTTAGCGTGCAGCACTACTTGTACAGTTAGCGTGCAGCACTACTTGTACAGTTAGCGTGCAGCACCACTACTTGTACAGTTAGCGTGCAGCACCACTACTTGTACAGTTAGCGTGCAGCACTACTTGTACAGTTAGCGTGCAGCACTACTTGTACAGTTAGCATGCAGCACTACTTGTACAGTTAGCATGCAGCACTACTTGTACAGTTAGCGTGCAGCACTACTTGTACAGTTAGCGTGCACCACTACTTGTACAGTTAGCGTGCAGCACCACTACTTGTACAGTTAGCGTGCAGCACCACTACTTGTACAGTTAACGTGCAGCACCACTACTTGTACAGTTAGCGTGCAGCACTACTTGTACAGTTAGCGTGCAGCACTACTTGTACAGTTAGCATGCAGCACTACTTGTACAGTTAGCATGCAGCACTACTTGTACAGTTAGCGTGCAGCACTACTTGTACAGTTAGCGTGCACCACTACTTGTACAGTTAACATGCAGCACCACTACTTGTACAGTTAACATGCAGCACCACTACTTGTACAGTTAGCGTGCAGCACTACTTGTACAGTTAGCGTGCAGCACTACTTGTACAGTTAGCGTGCAGCACTACTTGTACAGTTAGCGTGCACCACTACTTGTACAGTTAGCGTGCACCACTACTTGTACAGTTAGCGTGCAGCACTACTTGTACAGTTAGCGTGCACCACTACTTGTACAGTTAGCGTGCACCACTACTTGTACAGTTAGCGTGCAGCACTACTTGTACAGTTAGCGTGCAGCACTACTTGTTGTACAGTTAGCGTGCAGCACTACTTGTTGTACAGTTAGCGTGCAGCACTACTTGTACAGTTAGTGTGCACCACTACTTGTACAGTTAGCGTGCAGCACTACTTGTACAGTTAGCGTGCAGCACTACTTGTACAGTTAGCGTGCAGCACTACTTGTACAGTTAGCGTGCAGCACTACTTGTACAGTTAGCGTGCACCACTACTTGTACAGTTAGCGTGCACCACTACTTGTACAGTTAGCGTGCAGCACTACTTGTACAGTTAGCGTGCAGCACTACTTGTTGTACAGTTAGCGTGCAGCACTACTTGTACAGTTAGCGTGCACCACTACTTGTACAGTTAGCGTGCACCACTACTTGTTGTACAGTTAGCGTGCAGCACTACTTGTTGTACAGTTAGCGTGCAGCACTACTTGTTGTACAGTTAGCGTGCAGCACTACTTGTTGTACAGTTAGCGTGCAGCACTACTTGTTGTACAGTTAGCGTGCAGCACTACTTGTTGTACAGTTAGCGTGCAGCACTACTTGTTGTACAGTTAGCGTGCAGCACTACTTGTTGTACAGTTAGCGTGCAGCACTACTTGTTGTACAGTTAGCGTGCACTACATAAATTATTATTATTATTATCAGTAGAGATTATCTCACTATTATTATTACAGTAATAATGATCATTTAATAGTAAGACATAATAATGTAACTACAGAGCCGGACTGTACGTGAAGTACATGTTCCTGCTTGTACTTACTTCTACTGAAGTAACTTTTATGGTACTTGTACCAGAGTAT
>JBAMJR010000393.1:0-42500 GCA_038501785.1 Myoxocephalus aenaeus
ACACACGCAGAGGCACACGCAGAGACACACGCAGAGACACACGCACACGCAGAGACACACGCAGAGGCGCACACACACGCACACGCAGAGGCACACGCAGAGACACACGCACACACGCACACGCACACACACGCACACGCAGAGACACACGCAGAGGCACACGCAGAGACACACGCAGAGACACACGCACACGCAGAGACACACGCAGAGGCGCACACACACGCACACGCAGAGGCACACGCAGAGACACACGCACACACGCACACGCACACACACGCACACGCAGAGACACACGCAGAGACACACACAGAGACACACGCACACACACGCACACGCAGAGGCACACGCACACACGCACACGCAGAGACACACGCACACGCAGAGACACACGCAGAGGCGCACGCACACGCAGAGGCACACGCAGAGACACACGCACACACGCACACGCAGAGGCACACGCAGAGACACACGCGCAGAGACACACGCAGAGGCACACGCAGAGACACACGCAGAGACACACGCACACACGCACACGCAGAGACACACGCAGAGACACACGCACACACGCACACGCAGAGACACACGCAGAGGCACCACGCAGAGACACACGCAGAGACACACGCACACACGCACACGCAGAGACACACGCAGAGGCGCACACACACGCACACGCAGAGGCACACGCAGAGACACACGCACACACGCACACGCACACACACGCACACGCAGAGACACACGCACACACGCACACGCAGAGACACACGCAGAGACACACGCACACACACGCACACGCAGAGGCACACGCACACACGCACACGCAGAGACACACGCACACGCAGAGACACACGCAGAGGCGCACGCACACGCACACGCAGAGGCACACGCAGAGACACACGCACACACACGCACACGCAGAGGCACACGCACACACGCACACGCAGAGGCACACGCAGAGACACACGCACACGCAGAGACACACGCACACACACGCACACGCAGAGGCACACGCACACGCAGAGACACACGCAGAGACACACGCAGAGACACACACACACACGCACACGCAGAGACACACACACACACGCACACGCAGAGACACACACACACACGCAGAGACACACACGCACACACACGCGCGCACACACGCAGAGACACACACACACACACACACACACACACACACACACACACACACACTGTTGACCGTGCTCTGTGTGTGTCTCAGACTGATCGCGGTGCAGAGGGAGCTCCAGCAGCCTTCTGAGGTGAGTGGTGGAGGATCCTGAACATGAGAGCTGGTCCTGCTGGTCCTGCTGGTCTGGTTTCTGCCCTCAGGCTGGGCTCATGTTGTGTGTGTGTGTGTGTGTGAACTGACTAGATGCTCCGCCTCCTGCTGTGTCTCCGCCCCCTCCCTCCTCTGTGTGCTTTCTTTCTGCTCAGGTCCGCCTCCTGTACCAGCAAGCTCTGCACCACCTTCCTCTGTGTGCCGCCCTGTGGAGACATGTAAGTACTGCACCTCCTGTTCACTGCTCACATGCACCTGCTGCACTCGCCCACTTCCTGTGTCTCAGGTGCTGCACCCTGTGAAGGGTGGAGCCTAGAGGACCAGAGGAGCTAGGTTCCGCCCCCTAGAGGACCAGAGGAGCTAGGTTCCGCCCCCTAGAGGACCAGAGGGGCTAGGTTCCGCCCCCTAGAGGACCAGAGGAGCTAGGTTCCGCCCCCTAGAGGACCAGAGGGGCTAGGTTCCGCCCCCTAGAGGACCAGAGGAGCTAGGTTCCGCCCCCCTAGAGGACCAGAGGGGCTAGGTTCCGCCCCCTAGAGGACCAGAGGGGCTAGGTTCCGCCCCCTAGAGGACCAGAGGGGCTAGGTTTCCGCCCCCTAGAGGACCAGAGGGGCTAGGTTCCGCCCCCTAGAGGACCAGAGGGGCTAGGTTCCGCCCCCTAGAGGACCCAGCACCTCCAATAAACACCAACGAAGAAGAGGCGCCTGTCAACACTGACTTTAGTGTTTCTCAGCAAAGAGAAGATTCAATTCAGTTTATTTTATATAGCCATGAATCCATGGGAAAAAAGTAGAGTTAGTAATGTGCATTGAAGAGACAATAATTTATCCAGAAGGAGAGAAAGAAGAGGAGCGAGAGAGGAGCTCAGTGTATCCTGAGATGTCCCCCAGCAGTCTAGGCCTATAGCAGCATATCTAGGGGCTGGACCAGGGCAAACCTGAAGCAGCCCTAACTATAAGCTGGATGTTTCATTTTACTTTCAGCTTATTGGGAAATATGAACTATTATTAGGATTGGGTGTGGCCACACTGTATGTTCTATGTTCTCCTGCGGGCTTAATGATCATAGTCCCGCAAAACTTTGGCGAGTATCTCCTCCCGCGGCGTCAAAGGTGCGGCCTGATCGTGTGCTGTGACTTTTCTAAGAGATTCGACCGGCCGTTTCCCCGAAAAACGGCGAGAGATTGTCCCATTCACTTGAATGGGACAATCTCTTGCTGTATTAAGATCTGCCCCTTCACCATGGTAACCGGTGACCTTCACCATGGTAACCAGTGACCTGTGTCTATGAAGGCGTCATAAATACAGGAATGACTTCTCAACAACACGTCTTACTGAAGGAAACAGTGACTCCTTTCTCCTCACCTCCCCTGGTCAAGAGCAAGACTTGAGGGTAGGAGGCAAGGAAAGGAGATAGGAATGTAAAATGTGCACCCCCGTACAGATGCATTATGGGACGTCCACCTGAGACACAGGAAGTGAAGGAGTGAATGTTTACACCTCACCTGTCTACACGCATGTTCACCTGTGTGTGTGTGTGTGTGTGTGTGTCTCTCTCTCTCTCTCTCTCTCTCTCTCTCTCTCTCTCTCTCTCTCTCTCCCCCCCCCTCCCCCCCCACACAGCGCCTGCTGTTCGAGGCAGCAGAGGGCGGCGGCGTGGACCGGCTGCGGCGGCTGGTGGGCCGGTGCCAGCAGGTTGGCGTGAGCCTCAGCGAGCGGCTCAGCGTGGCGGCGTCTCCTCAGACCGAAGATCAGTGAACTCACCTGAACTCACTCAGTAGAATAAACTCAGATTCAGAGAGCAGACAGATCAGACGAGGTAAGACAGACCTGTCCCCCTCACCCCCTGTGGGACCCCCCTGTGGGACACCTGCGGGATCCCCAGTGTTCTCCTCATGTACGTAAGTATGGACCTGCTGAGTGACACACTGTTGATTCATGTCCTCCCTGTTTCGTTGTCACCTTTCATTTGGACTTCATTTCCTCCCTTTTGATTTTACCTGAGTGGGGGAGGGGCTGACGTGACCCCGACTCCTGTGTTAAAGGATGTTTCCCTCCTGAGTGGGGGAGGGGCTGACGTGACCCCGCCCTCTGTGTTAAAGGATGTTTCCCTCCTGAGTGGGGGAGGGGCTGACGTGACCCCGCCCCCTGTGTTAAAGGATGTTTCCCTCCGGTAGTGATGCTGCAACATCGGCACGTTGTCTTTTCTTTGTCTGAGGAAACGAGATTATTTTGTAAAGTGATCAAACTAAAAGAAACACAGACAAACGGAATGTTTTCTATTGGGTCTGAGACTCTGAGCCTGAGACTGAACCCGCTGCAGGACTCTGCAGGACTCGCTACCGTGCGCCCTTGTTTTTCTTTTTGTCAAAGTTCTACATATAATGATTAAAGAGTATTCGAGAGGAGAGGAGCGAAGGCCTTCCACTGTTGTTTTTTACATGTTGGATTCAAATGTTATTAAATTATTTTCTAACGAAAACAAAATGTCTCCCGAGTTTTCATTGTCTTCGTATGAAGGTTCTGTCTTCAGCTTTATTGAGCAGGTTAGCTGTGGTGTTCCCAAAATCACAAATACAAGTTATCCTCAGAGGGCTTTACAATCTGTAACATAACATCCTGTCCTGGGACCTCACATCGGATCAGGAACAACTCCCCAAATAAAGATAGTAAAAACCCTTTCACAGGGAAAACAGGAAGAACCCTGAGGGAGAGCAACAGAGGAGGATCCCTCTCCTGATGGACAGAAGAATAGATGTCATGTGACCAGAATGAACAACGTAACAGAGTTACAGCACATTAGTAGTATACGCATGGAACACAATCCAGATAACCACGATCCATGAAGCAGAAGGAGGGAGGGGGGGGGGGCATGGCAGGAGTTAGTAATGTGCATTGAAGAGACATGAATTCATCCAGAAGAAGAGAAGAGGAGCTCAGTGTATCCTAAGATGTCCCCCAGCAGTCTATGCCTATAGCAGCATATCTAGGGGCTGGACCAGGTAAACCTGAAACAGCCCTAACTATAAGCCTGAAACAGCCCTAACTATAAGCGTTATCAAAGAGGAAAGTCTTAAGTCTACTCTTAAATGAGGTGACTGTCTGCCCCCCGGACTGAAAGAAGAAACTTTATTAGTACATACAATGTATTCTCTGCATTTGAACCATCCTTAGTATTTTAAGGAGCAGTGGGCTGCCCCTAGTGAAGCACCCAGGGAGCATTTTAGGGTTAAGTGTCTTGCTCAGGGACACTTCGACATGTGGACTATGGGGAGACTTGGGATCGAACCGGCCACCCTGTGGTTGCAGGACGACCACTCATCCCCATGAGTTACAGCCACCCTATAAAGTGGAAGCTGGTTCCACAGAAGAGGAGCCCGATAACTGAAAGCTCTAGCCCCCATCCTACTTTTTAAGACTCTGGGAACCACAAGTAACCCTGCATTCAGTGAGCGTAATGCTCTAGTGGGGTAATATGGTACTATGAGCTCTCTAGTGGGATAATATGGTACTATGAGCTCTCTAGTGGAGTAATATGGTACTATAAGCTCCTTAAGATATGATGGTGCATCACCAGTTAAGGCTTTGTAGGTGAGGAGAAGGATTTTAAATGTGATTCTTGATCCTACAGGAAGCCAGTGGAGAGCAGCTAGTACAGGATAATGTGAATGCTGCAGCATTCTGGATCAGCTGGAGAGACCCAAGGGACTTTCCGGAGCAGCCTGATAATACAGAGTTACAGTAATCCAGTCTTGAAGTAACAAATGCGTGGATCAATGTTTCTGCATCGCTTTGAGACAGGATGTGCCGGATCTTTGAGATGTTCCGTAGGTGAAAAAAGGCAGTCCTTGAGATCTGTTTCACGTGGGATCCAAAGGACAGGTCCTGGTCAAAAACAACTCTGAGACTCCTTACATTGGTGGTGGATGCCAGAGCGATGCCATCCAGAGAAACCATATCATCAGATAATTGATTTCTGAGGTGTTCTGGGCCGAGTAGAATGACTTCAGTCTTGTCCGAGTTGACACTGCAAAAACAGCCCTTCTAGAAATAAGCAAAACATTCTTATATTCAATCAAATCATCCTATATCAAGCAAAAAATCTGCCAATGGGGTAAGCTTTTTTTGCTTGACAAGATTTCTTAAAATAAGCCCAAAATTATTGGCTCTGAAAGACTAAAATGAGACTTTAAACTAGACAGAAAATCTTAAATTAACCCGAACAATCGATTAGCAGTCAGATGCTGATGCTGCAGGATACTGCATGTTCTTTTGTGATTCAGGATGCAATTGAGTCAAGGGTCATATCATTTTGGCCATTCTTTCATTTTGTTTTGTTTATGGGCCATGCATGGTTATTTGTATTATGTTGTGTGTTGTATAGACCAGTCTGCTGTAATCTTAATATGTTAGATATGAAGCAGCAGGTTCTGCCCTGCAATGAAAATAATAATAATAATAATAAAGAAAACTTTAATTGTCCTTGTTTCATGGCATTCTTAAATTGTTGTGCAAATGGTCTTACTCTTAAAATAAGGCGAATAATCTTGTCACTGCACTGGGTTTTATTGTAAAACATTTTTATACTCTGTTTCTGGTTCATTCTAGCTCAAAATTAGCTGGTATATCTTATCAAGAAAAAGTAAGGCATACTTTCTTAAAATGAGATAATTTTTCTAATCAAATCATGCTTGACAAGATTAATATTCTTTTTGTGCAAAAAATAAGACTTATTTTCTTGATACAAGGCTTTTTTTACTTTCTTGAAATTCCTTTTTTTGCAGTGCAGCAGCAGGAAGTTGCAGGTCATCCAGGTTTTGATGTCTTTAAGACACGCTTGAAGTTTGGCGACCTGGTGGATTTCATCTGGCTTGATTGACAGATATAGTTGAGTATCATCGGCATAGCAGTGAAAGTTTATGGAGTGTTTTCTGATAATATTGCCTAAAGGAAGCATATATAAGGAGAATAAAATTGGTCCAAGCACAGAACCTTGTGGAACTCCATGATGAACGGAGGTGGTCATCGAGGCCTCATCGTTTACAAATACAAACTGAGATCATCTGATAAATACGACTTAAACCAGCTTAGTGCTGTACCTTTAATACCAATCGACTGGTCTAGTCTCTGTAATAAGATGTCATGGTCAATGGTGTCAAACGCTGCACTAAGGTCTAACAAGACCAGTACAGAGACAAGTCCTTTATCAGCACTAAGGTCTAACAAGACCAGAACAGAGACAAGTCCTTTATCAGCACTAAGGTCTAACAAGACCAGTACAGAGACAAGTCCTTTATCAGCACTAAGGTCTAACAAGACAAGTACAGAGACAAGTCCTTTATCAGCACTAAGGTCTAACAAGACAAGTACAGAGACAAGTCCTTTATCAGCACTAAGGTCTAACAAGACAAGTACAGAGACAAGTCCTCTATCAGCACTAAGGTCTAACAAGACCAGTACAGAGACAAGTCCTTTATCAGCACTAAGGTCTAACAAGACCAGTACAGAGACAAGTCCTTTATCAGCACTAAGGTCTAACAAGACCAGTACAGAGACAAGTCCTTTATCAGCACTAAGGTCTAACAAGACCAGAACAGAGACAAGTCCTTTATCAGCACTAAGGTCTAACAAGACCAGAACAGAGACAAGTCCTTTATCAGCACTAAGGTCTAACAAGACCAGAACAGAGACAAGTCCTTTATCAGCACTAAGGTCTAACAAGACCAGAACAGAGACAAGTCCTTTATCAGCACTAAGGTCTAACAAGACCAGAACAGAGACAAGTCCTTTATCAGCACTAAGGTCTAACAAGACCAGAACAGAGACAAGTCCTTTATCAGCACTAAGGTCTAACAGGACAAGTACAGAGACAAGTCCTTTATCAGCACTAAGGTCTAACAAGACCAGTACAGAGACAAGTCCTTTATCAGCACTAAGGTCTAACAAGACCAGTACAGAGACAAGTCCTTTATCAGCACTAAGGTCTAACAAGACCAGTACAGAGACAAGTCCTTTATCAGCACTAAGGTCTAACAAGACCAGTACAAAGACAAGTCCTTTATCAGCACTAAGGTCTAACAAGACCAGTACAAAGACAAGTCCTTTATCAGCACTAAGGTCTAACAAGACCAGAACAGAGACAAGTCCTTTATCAGCACTAAGGTCTAACAAGACAAGAACAGAGACAAGTCCTTTATCAGCACTAAGGTCTAACAAGACCAGAACAGAGACAAGTCCTTTATCAGCACTAAGGTCTAACAAGACCAGAACAGAGACAAGTCCTTTATCAGCACTAAGGTCTAACAAGACCAGTACAGAGACAAGTCCTTTATCAGCACTAAGGTCTAACAAGACCAGTACAGAGACAAGTCCTTTATCAGCACTAAGGTCTAACAAGACCAGAACAGAGACAAGTCCTTTATCAGCACTAAGGTCTAACAAGACCAGAACAGAGACAAGTCCTTTATCAGCACTAAGGTCTAACAAGACCAGAACAGAGACAAGTCCTTTATCAGCACTAAGGTCTAACAAGACCAGTACAGAGACAAGTCCTTTATCAGCACTAAGGTCTAACAAGACCAGAACAGAGACAAGTCCTTTATCAGCACTAAGGTCTAACAAGACCAGTACAGAGACAAGTCCTTTATCAGCACTAAGGTCTAACAAGACCAGTACAAAGACAAGTCCTTTATCAGCACTAAGGTCTAACAAGACCAGAACAGAGACAAGTCCTTTATCAGCACTAAGGTCTAACAAGACCAGAACAGAGACAAGTCCTTTATCAGCACTAAGGTCTAACAAGACCAGAACAGAGACAAGTCCTTTATCAGCACTAAGGTCTAACAAGACAAGAACAGAGACAAGTCCTTTATCAGCACTAAGGTCTAACAAGACCAGAACAGAGACAAGTCCTTTATCAGCACTAAGGTCTAACAAGACCAGAACAGAGACAAGTCCTTTATCAGCACTAAGGTCTAACAAGACCAGTACAGAGACAAGTCCTTTATCAGCACTAAGGTCTAACAAGACCAGTACAGAGACAAGTCCTTTATCAGCACTAAGGTCTAACAAGACCAGTACAGAGACAAGTCCTTTATCAGCACTAAGGTCTAACAAGACCAGTACAAAGACAAGTCCTTTATCAGCACTAAGGTCTAACAAGACCAGAACAGAGACAAGTCCTTTATCAGCACTAAGGTCTAACAAGACAAGAACAGAGACAAGTCCTTTATCAGCACTAAGGTCTAACAAGACCAGAACAGAGACAAGTCCTTTATCAGCACTAAGGTCTAACAAGACCAGAACAGAGACAAGTCCTTTATCAGCACTAAGGTCTAACAAGACCAGTACAGAGACAAGTCCTTTATCAGCACTAAGGTCTAACAAGACCAGTACAGAGACAAGTCCTTTATCAGCACTAAGGTCTAACAAGACCAGTACAGAGACAAGTCCTTTATCAGCACTAAAGTCTAACAAGACCAGTACAAAGACAAGTCCTTTATCAGCACTAAGGTCTAACAAGACCAGAACAGAGACAAGTCCTTTATCAGCACTAAGGTCTAACAAGACAAGAACAGAGACAAGTCCTTTATCAGCACTAAGGTCTAACAAGACCAGAACAGAGACAAGTCCTTTATCAGCACTAAGGTCTAACAAGACCAGAACAGAGACAAGTCCTTTATCAGCACTAAGGTCTAACAAGACAAGAACAGAGACAAGTCCTTTATCAGCACTAAGGTCTAACAAGACCAGAACAGAGACAAGTCCTTTATCAGCACTAAGGTCTAACAAGACCAGAACAGAGACAAGTCCTTTATCAGCACTAAGGTCTAACAAGACCAGTACAGAGACAAGTCCTTTATCAGCACTAAGGTCTAACAAGACCAGTACAGAGACAAGTCCTTTATCAGCACTAAGGTCTAACAAGACCAGTACAGAGACAAGTCCTTTATCAGCACTAAGGTCTAACAAGACCAGTACAAAGACAAGTCCTTTATCAGCACTAAGGTCTAACAAGACCAGAACAGAGACAAGTCCTTTATCAGCACTAAGGTCTAACAAGACAAGAACAGAGACAAGTCCTTTATCAGCACTAAGGTCTAACAAGACCAGAACAGAGACAAGTCCTTTATCAGCACTAAGGTCTAACAAGACCAGAACAGAGACAAGTCCTTTATCAGCACTAAGGTCTAACAAGACCAGAACAGAGACAAGTCCTTTATCAGCACTAAGGTCTAACAAGACCAGTACAGAGACAAGTCCTTTATCAGCACTAAGGTCTAACAAGACAAGAACAGAGACAAGTCCTTTATCAGCACTAAGGTCTAACAAGACCAGTACAGAGACAAGTCCTTTATCTGCACTAAGGTCTAACAAGACCAGTACAGAGACAAGTCCTTTATCTGCACTAAGGTCTAACAAGACCAGTACAGAGACAAGTCCCCTATCTGATGCAACTAGAAGGTCATTAGTAATTGTTACTAGTGCTGTCTCTGTGCTATGATGCTTTCTAAATCCTCAAATAAACACGTGAAAGGGTTAACGAGTGAAAGATTAATGAGTGAAAGGGTTAAGCTGTGAAAGCGTTAACAAGTGAAATGGTTAAAGATGAAAGGGTTAACGAGGGAAATAGTTAATGAGTGAAAGAGCTAAAGGCTGCCATTGGAGAACATGGAGGTAACCCACGCTGCCACTGGAGAACAAGGAGGGAACCCATGCTGCCACTGGGAGTACATGGAGAGAATCCATGCTGCCACTGGGAGAACATGGAGAGAACCCATGCTGCCACTGGAGAATGTGGATGGACCCCACGCTGCCACTGGAGAACGTGGATGGACCCCACGCTGCCACTGGAGAACGTGGAGGGAACCCATGCTGCCACTAAAGAACATGGAGGGAACCCACGCTGCCACTGAAGAACGTGGAGGGAACCCATGCTGCCACTAAAGAACATGGAGGGAACCCACGCTGCCACTGAAGAACATGGAGGTGGCAGCATGGAGAACATGAACCCATTCTGCCACTGGAGAACATGGAGGGAACCCATTCTGCCACTGGGAGAACGTGCAAACTAATAGCACACAGAAAGGGATAGAACCCCGGCCATTCTGGCTGTGAGGCGACCCAGTATATAGTTCTGTACGTGGAACCGTAAAGTTTCATGCAGGAGGAACTGTGATCGTTCATGAACAGAAGCAAAGGGTCTTATTGAAGGACTTAAAACTAAATAATAGAAGACGTGAGCTTAAGATTTATTATTGTAAGGATTTTTAATAACTGAACATGTGAATCTCTGCTGCTCCTCCTCCTGCGGGTGTATCCTTCTCCTCCAGGTCCGTTACAACAACTCAACATGGAGGATGTACTCTGGTATTTCCGACGACTCCTTCACCGTGAAACCGCCACAACAATTGAATAGAAGGAAGCGCTGCTCGCTGACTTTTCCTCCCCACGAACACTCACTTCCTCTGCTCATCTGGAGCTGGAGGACGCATGAAGGAACATGGACGCCCTGCCGCTGCTTCTCTTCATACTACTGGGACCCAGCTGTGTGTGTGAGTACTGCACTGACCATGGGGTGGTCAGGGTCTGGTCTGGGTCTGGGTCTGGTCTGGGTCTGGGTCTGGGTCTGGTCTGGTCAGGGTCTGGTCAGGGTCTGGTCTGCTCTGGTCTGGTCTGGGTCTGGGTCTGGTCTGGTCTGGGTCTGGTCTGGTCTGGTCTGGGTCTGGGTCTGGTCTGGGTCTGGTCTGGTCTGGGTCTGGGTCTGGTCTGGTCTGGGTCTGGGTCTGGGTCTGGTCTGGTCTGGGTCTGGGTCTGGTCAGGTCTGGTCTGGGTCTGGTCTGGTCTGGGTCTGGGTCTGGGTCTGGTCTGGGTCTGGTCTGGTCTGGGTCTGGGTCTGGTCTGGTCTGGGTCTGGGTCTGGGTCTGGTCAGGTCTGGTCTGGGTCTGGTCTGGTCTGGGTCAGAGATGTGGTGATCCGTGTGATCGGCAACAAACTGATTTCAAACAGCTTCAGGTTACAGAGTAAAGACGAAGTACTTACGAGTACCAAGCAGTACTACATGTACTGAGGTGGAGGAGTACAGGAAACAACACGTCGTGTTTAGGGGCGAGAAGTAAACTACTCTGTTTTTTTACAGTACAGGACAAACAGAGTGCCTGATGTGTCAGTGTTGTGGAACTGTGCTCTGTTTTTTCATCAGAAAACAATACAACTATATTTATATAATAAGAGCTCCATTTTATAAACTTTTTCTGATTAATAATTTTGTTTCAGTATTAAGTCTTTAACTGTTTTTTGGGGGAGTTTTTCCTGATCCGATGTGAGGTCCTGGGACAGGGATGTCTATCTGTACAGATTATAAAGCCCTCCGAGGCAAATTTGTAATTCGTGATTTTGGGCTGTACAAAATAAACTGAATTGAATTGAACTGCATTGTTTATAATAATAATAATAATAATAATATATATATATACACAGCGGGTAAAATATGTACACGTCACCGCCATGAGAGTAAGAGTGAGAACAAACAACATGTAGAGCGTGATGAGAGTAAGAGTGAGAACATACAACATGTAGAGAGTCATGAGAGTAAGAGTGAGAGCATACAACATGTAGAGCGTCATGAGAGTGAGAACATACAACATGTAGAGCGTCATGAGAGTGAGAACATACAACATGTAGAGCGTCATAAGAGTGAGAACATACAACATGTAGAGCGTCATGAGAGTGAGAGTGAGAGCATACAACATGTAGAGCGTCATGAGAGTGAGAACATACAACATGTAGAGCGTCATGAGAGTAAGAGTGAGAACATACAACATGTAGAGCGTCATGAGAGTGAGAACATACAACATGTAGAGCGTCATGAGAGTAAGAGTGAGAACATACAACATGTAGAGAGTCATGAGAGTAAGAGTGAGAACATACAACATGTAGAGCGTCATAAGAGTGAGAACATACAACATGTAGAGCGTCATAAGAGTGAGAACATACAACATGTAGAGCGTCATGAGAGTGAGAGTGAGAGCATACAACATGTAGAGCGTCATGAGAGTGAGAACATACAACATGTAGAGCGTCATGAGAGTAAGAGTGAGAACATACAACATGTAGAGCGTCATGAGAGTGAGAACATACAACATGTAGAGAGTCATGAGAGTGAGAACATACAACATGTAGAGCGTCATGAGAGTAAGAGTGAGAACATACAACATGTAGAGCGTCATGAGAGTAAGAGTGAGATCATACAACATGTAGAGCGTCATGAGAGTAAGAGTGAGAACATACAACATGTAGAGCGTCATAAGAGTAAGAGTGAGAGCATACAACATGTAGAGCGTCATAAGAGTGAGAGCATACAACATGTAGAGCGTCATGAGAGTAAGAGTGAGAACATACAACATGTAGAGCGTCATAAGAGTAAGAGTGAGAACATACAACATGTAGAGCGTCATAAGAGTGAGAACATACAACATGTAGAGCGTCATGAGAGTAAGAGTGAGAACATACAACATGTAGAGAGTCATGAGAGTGAGAACATACAACATGTAGAGCGTCATGAGAGTAAGAGTGAGAACATACAACATGTAGAGCGTCATGAGAGTGAGAGCATACAACATGTAGAGCGTCATAAGAGTGAGAGCATACAACATGTAGAGCGTCATGAGAGTGAGAGCATACAACATGTAGAGCGTCATGAGAGTAAGAGTGAGAACATACAACATGTAGAGCGTCATGAGAGTGAGAACATACAACATGTAGAGCGTCATGAGAGTAAGAGTGAGAACATACAACATGTAGAGAGTCATGAGAGTGAGAACATACAACATGTAGAGCGTCATGAGAGTAAGAGTGAGAACATACAACATGTAGAGCGTCATGAGAGTGAGAGCATACAACATGTAGAGCGTCATAAGAGTGAGAGCATACAACATGTAGAGCGTCATAAGAGTGAGAGCATACAACATGTAGAGCGTCATGAGAGTGAGAGCATACAACATGTAGAGCGTCATGAGAGTGAGAGCATACAACATGTAGAGCGTCATAAGAGTGAGAGCATACAACATGTAGAGCGTCATGAGAGTAAGAGTGAGAACATACAACATGTAGAGCGTCATGAGAGTGAGAGCATACAACATGTAGAGCGTCATAAGAGTGAGAGCATACAACATGTAGAGCGTCATGAGAGTAAGAGTGAGAACATACAACATGTAGAGCGTCATGAGAGTGAGAGCATACAACATGTAGAGCGTCATGAGAGTGAGAGCATACAACATGTAGAGCGTCATAAGAGTGAAAGCATACAACATGTAGAGCGTCATGAGAGTAAGAGTGAGAACATACAACATGTAGAGCGTCATGAGAGTGAGAGCATACAACATGTAGAGCGTCATAAGAGTGAGAGCATACAACATGTAGAGCGTCATGAGAGTAAGAGTGAGAACATACAACATGTAGAGCGTCATGAGAGTGAGAGCATACAACATGTAGAGCGTCATAAGAGTGAGAGCATACAACATGTAGAGCGTCATGAGAGTAAGAGTGAGAACATACAACATGTAGAGCGTCATGAGAGTGAGAACATACAACATGTAGAGCGTCATGAGAGTAAGAGTGAGAACATACAACATGTAGAGAGTCATGAGAGTGAGAACATACAACATGTAGAGCGTCATGAGAGTGAGAGCATACAACATGTAGAGCGTCATAAGAGTGAGAGCATACAACATGTAGAGCGTCATGAGAGTAAGAGTGAGAACATACAACATGTAGAGCGTCATGAGAGTGAGAGCATACAACATGTAGAGCGTCATGAGAGTGAGAGCATACAACATGTAGAGCGTCATAAGAGTGAGAGCATACAACATGTAGAGCGTCATGAGAGTAAGAGTGAGAACATACAACATGTAGAGCGTCATGAGAGTGAGAGTAATGAGAGTGAGAACAAACAGGTGAGAAGACCCCGGACACACCTCTACGTCAGTATCCAGGCTTAACTCTGTGTTTTTACTGAAGGACTTTTACTTGAGTCAGAGTATTTCTACACTGGGGTACAACATCTGAGTACTTCTTTCACCACTAATGAGATGTTGTGGATATTTATAATGTCTCATGATAGTGATAAAGTCGTATAAGTTTAGCTTGACTTAATTTCTCTGGTGTCATGACATCACTTCCTGTCAGCTCCTGTAACTGGACTCAATCTCTCATTTCTTTCATTTGTCTTCGTGAAAGAATAAAGTGAGATTCTGAAGTTTACCTGACAGGCTACCTGCTAAACATCAGCGTCTCTCAACAGGAAGTCAGCGAGTTCACACTTCCTGTCATTGTTAGTTCCCTCAGTCCGACAGGAAGAACGTCAGCGCTGTGCTTCCTGTCTCCTGTTCATCTCTCTGTGCAGATACATAGTCATAAAGTCACTGTGGAGCTCTCAGATATGGAAATTAAAATGAAACGCCCCTTTTTGGATTAATGTTAAAGAAGTCGAGGTTTTTCTCACGGTCGTGAGCTCCTCCTCCTGTTCTCTATGTTTCTGAGTGAAGCAACATGCTGCATGTTTGTATGAAATGGTTGGATGTAGTTTGGTGTGCATCAACACATTGGTACATAGTCGTGTTGTAAACATGCACTATTACAGAATGCGTGTTGGTTGGATCAGTTGTCTCTGGACGATTTAAAACCACAGCAAGTGAGACCAAGATGGGAAGTGAACTTTATTGGTTCAGAGCTCACATCTTGAGAAGGACTCAGAAATAAAGCACAACTAAATTCCTGGCTGCTAAAAACAAAAACACCAGCTGACGGAGTAATGGGTTAAACCTCCTAAAACGCCTTATTTAGGACGTACTCACACAACTGCTCTTTACTTTAACATCTACAGAATGATTGAGTGAAGTCTTGTTCTCCTCATCTTTCAGACACCACTTCAGTCTTCTCTTCACCACAGGGACTCTCCAGCACCGTCTTCACCGTCAGACGTCCTGCCGCAACCGCCATGAACCGACGAGCATCCGACTCAGTGAACTCCCGCCGGAGCACCAGAGATGCCGTGTCCCCAGAAGTTCACAGTTCAACCATCGAACCTCCAACCAGGAGCTCGGTGACGGCAGACTTCAGTCCTGATGTTTCAACTTCAGTCCCAGAGCTGTCAGCTCCAACCGGCAGCCATATTGTTTCCCGGAGTCCGGGCGCATTCACCTCAAGCCAATCCACTGACGCTACAAATGTTCTTCAACCAGGGACCTCCTCGCCCTCAACTAGCAATGATCCCGAGTCTGAAACGGCAGCTGGGACTCTGGTTTCCTCCACAGTTTCCTCAGAGACAATTGACCTTCTGGGCACCTCCAAGGTCACGGTCACCTCTGAGGTCAGCGACAGGTCTGAGGTCACATCTGAGGTCACCTCTGAGGTCACGTCTGAGGTCACGTCTGAGGTCACCTCTGAGGTCACGTCTGAGGTCACATCTGAGGTCACATCTGAGATCACGCCTGAGGTGAGATCTGAGGTCCCGGTCTCCTCTGAGGTCACAGTCTCTTCTGAGGTCACCTCTGAAGTCCCGGTCTTCAGCTCTGAGGTTCCGGTCTCCTCTGAGGTCACCTCTGAGGTCCCGGTCTCCTCTGAGGTCCCGGTCTCCTCTGAGGTCTCCTCTGAGTTCCCGGTCTCCTCTGAGGTCCCGGTCTCCTCTGAGGTCTCCTCTGAGTTCCCGGTCTCCTCTGAGTTCCCGGTCTCCTCTGAGGTCCCGGTCTCCTCTGAGGTCTCCTCTGAGTTCCCGGTCTCCTCTGAGGTCTCCTCTGAGTTCCCGGTCTCCTCCGAGGTCCCGGTCTCCTCTGAGGTCCCGTTTGAGGTCACGTCTGAGGTTACTGTTGGTTTACCTGCATCCATCACCACGACTGCTCATGTGCTCTCAACAGTGGACATGAAGTCTCCATCCGTCATGGAGATGCATCCTCCATCAACGCGTAAACATCCGCCGACCATTTTCCAAACTTCAGCCACAATAATCACCACTGTTTATCCAGAAGGTGCTCGACCAACATCTCCAGGAAGGACCCCCATCTCAACAACACCTGAAACCACACCTGAAACCACACCTGTAACCACACCTGAAACCACACCTGTAACAACACCTGAAACCACACCTGTAACCACACCTGAAACCACACCTGAAACAACACCTGTAACCACACCTGAAACCACACCTGTAACCACACCTGAAACAACACCTGTAACCACACCTGAAGCAACACCTGTAACCACACCTGAAACAACACCTGTAACCACACCTGTAACCACACCTGAAACCACACCTGTAACCACACCTGAAACAACACCTGTAACCACAGAAACAACACATGTAACCACACCTGAAACAACACCTGTAACCACACCTGAAGCAACACCTGTAACCACACCTGAAACAACACCTGTAACCACACCTGAAACAACACCTGTAACCACACCTGAAGCAACACCTGTAACCACACCTGAAACAACACCTGTAACCACACCTGTAACCACACCTGAAACAACACCTGTAACCACACCTGAAACAACACCTGTAACCACACCTGTAACCATACCTGAAACAACACCTGTAACCACAGAAACAACACCTGTAACCACACCTGTAACCATACCTGAAACAACACCTGTAACCACACCTGTAACCATACCTGAAACAACACCTGTAACCACAGAAACAACACCTGTAACCACACCTGTAACCACACCTGAAACAACACCTGTAACCACACCTGTAACCATACCTGAAACAACACCTGTAACCACAGAAACAACACCTGTAACCACACCTGAAACAACACCTGTAACCACACCTGTAACCACACCTGAAACAACACCTGTAACCACACCTGTAACCACACCTGAAACAACACCTGAAACAACACCTACATCCACTACCGCACCTTCAACCACAGAAACTGCAGCCACGACAACAACCATCAAAACCACACCACCCACCACCAGTACAACCTCTGTTGCCCCAACAACAAGAGCAACTCCACCTCAGCCCACGACACATGTAAGTATTTACTTACTTGCTATTATTCAATTATTTCATGTTTAATTTCAGGTGTGTCAGTAGGTGTGTCTGTAGATGTTTCTGTAGATGTTTCTGTAGGTGTTTCTGTAGATGTGTCTATATATGTGTCTGTATGTGTGTCTGTAGATGTGTCTGTATATGTGTCTGTATATGTGTCTATATATGTGTCTGTATGTGTGTCTGTAGGTGTGTTTGTAGATGTGTCTGTAGATGTGTCTATATATGTGTCTGTATGTGTGTTTGTAGGTATGTCTGTAGATGTGTCTGTAGGTGTGTCTGTAGGTGTGTTTGTAGGTATGTCTGTAGATGTGTCTGTAGGTGTGTTTGTAGGTATGTCTGTAGATGTGTCTGTATGTGTGTCTGTAGGTGTGTTTGTAGATGTGTCTATATATGTGTCTGTAGGTGTGTCTGTAGCTGTGGATCAGTCTCCCCTGACGATGAATGGAAACACGTTTCTTACTGTATATCCCCGGTACGTGAGCTGATCTGGGGATGCACCATTTATATTTTTTTGTAATTAAACGATTTCAGATCGTGATGTTCAGATGTTTGGTACTTTCATTTTGGAGCGTAAATGAAGTGAGTTAAGTTTCAGACTCTCGGCTGATGTTTGAGGCACCAGATTCCTGAAGGTCACGTCATGATACCTGCATGGTGTTACCACCTGACTCACGGCTGGCAACAAAAAGGGAGGCCACACGTCGATCCTTTAGCCCAGAAGACCTCCATTGACAAACACAGGATGAGGCTGGTGCAGCAGGCCCTGCCCAGAGAGAGAGAGAGAGAGAGAACGACACTCCCATTGGTGCCGTCTTTCTCTTATGCCCTATCGGACTTTCCCAGCTCCTCCTACCAGGAAGCCATATCGAGATATAATAACAATAATAACAATACTAATAATAATTAGAGAAATTAAGTCAATTGATTAAATTCATGCCTCTCAGGCTCACCTGTGGTGATGTCACTTCCTGTTTCAGGCTTCCTGCTGCTCTGTAAACGTCACTGACGTCAGCTCGAGCTCCAGTTCCATCGTGGTGACGTTCACCACCACCGGCGTCTCCTGCACCTTCAGCCTGACCGCTGATGGGGACTCACGGGCCGGTGTTTCTGGTTGTGACCCGGATGGAGAGTCCAGGAACAGCTTCACCTGTCGGATCCCGGGTCTGGATCCCGGAACCTTGTACCGTTTAACGGTGATGTCCAAGGAGGACGGAGAGAGGAGACACTTGTCTGTGCGTACAGGTGAGTTGAAATATCTCAGCTATCACATGCTACCTGTCACATGCCACCTGTCACATGCCACCTGTCACATGCTACCGGTCACCTGTCACCTGTCATATACCACCTGTCACATGTCACCTGCCACATGCTACTGGTCACCTGCCACCTGTCACATGCCACATGTCACATGTCACCTTAGTTTCTAGGGTTGGACATTGTTAGTTTTTAGGGTTGGACATTGTTAGTTTCTAGAGTTGGACATTGTTAGTTTTTAGGGTTGGACATTGTTAGTTTCTAGAGTTGGACATTGTTAGTTTCTAGAGTTGGACATTGTTAGTTTCTACAGTTGGACATTGTTAGTTTTCTAGGGTTGGACATTGTTAGTTTCTAGAGTTGGACATTGTTAGTTTTCTAGGGTTGGACATTGTTAGCTTCTATAGCTGGACATTGTTAGTTTCTAGGGTTGGACATTGTTAGTTTCTACAGTTGGACATTGTTAGTTTCTAGAGTTGGACATTGTTAGTTTCTAGGGTTGGACATTGTTAGCTTCTATAGCTGGACATTGTTAGTTTCTAGGGTTGGACATTGTTAGTTTCTAGAGTTGGACATTGTTAGTTTCTAGAGTTGGACATTGTTAGTTTCTAGAGTTGGACATTGTTAGTTTTCTAGGGTTGGACATTGTTAGTTTCTAGGGTTGGACATTGTTAGTTTCTAGGGTTGGACATTGTTAGTTTCTATAGCTGGACATTGTTAGTTTCTACAGTTGGACATTGTTAGTTTCTAGGGTTGGACATTGTTAGCTTCTATAGCTGGACATTGTTAGTTTCTAGGGTTGGACATTGTTAGTTTCTACAGTTGGACATTGTTAGTTTCTAGGGTTGGACATTGTTAGTTTCTAGGGTTGGACATTGTTAGTTTCTAGGGTTGGACATTGTTAGTGTCTAGGGTTGGACATTGTTAGTTTCTAGAGTTGGACATTGTTAGTTTCTAGGGTTGGACATTGTTAGCTTCTATAGCTGGACATTGTTAGTTTCTAGGGTTGGACATTGTTAGTTTCTACAGTTGGACATTGTTAGTTTTCTAGGGTTGGACATTGTTAGTTTCTAGGGTTGGACATTGTTAGTTTCTATAGCTGGACATTGTTAGTTTCTACAGTTGGACATTGTTAGTTTCTAGGGTTGGACATTGTTAGCTTCTATAGCTGGACATTGTTAGTTTCTAGGGTTGGACATTGTTAGTTTCTACAGTTGGACATTGTTAGTTTCTAGGGTTGGACATTGTTAGTTTCTAGGGTTGGACATTGTTAGTTTCTAGGGTTGGACATTGTTAGTGTCTAGGGTTGGACATTGTTAGTTTCTAGAGTTGGACATTGTTAGTTTCTAGGGTTGGACATTGTTAGCTTCTATAGCTGGACATTGTTAGTTTCTAGGGTTGGACATTGTTAGTTTCTACAGTTGGACATTGTTAGTTTTCTAGGGTTGGACATTGTTAGTTTCTAGGGTTGGACATTGTTAGTTTCTAGGGTTGGACATTGTTAGTTTCTATAGCTGGACATTGTTAGTTTCTACAGTTGGACATTGTTAGTTTCTAGGGTTGGACATTGTTAGCTTCTATAGCTGGACATTGTTAGTTTCTAGGGTTGGACATTGTTAGTTTCTACAGTTGGACATTGTTAGTTTCTAGGGTTGGACATTGTTAGTTTCTAGGGTTGGACATTGTTATTTTCTAGGGTTGGACATTGTTAGTGTCTAGGGTTGGACATTGTTAGTTTCTAGAGTTGGACATTGTTAGTTTCTAGGGTTGGACATTGTTAGTGTCTACAGTTGGACATTGTTAGTGTCTAGGGTTGGACATTGTTAGTTTCTAGAGTTGGACATTGTTAGTTTCTAGGGTTGGACATTGTTAGTTTCTACAGTTGGACATTGTTAGTTTCTAGAGTTGGACATTGTTAGTTTCTAGGGTTGGACATTGTTAGCTTCTATAGCTGGACATTGTTAGTTTCTAGGGTTGGACATTGTTAGTTTCTACAGTTGGACATTGTTAGTTTCTAGGGTTGGACATTGTTAGTTTCTACAGTTGGACATTGTTAGTTTCTACAGTTGGACATTGTTAGTTTTTAGGGTTGGACATTGTTAGTTTTCTAGGGTTGGACATTGTTAGTTTCTAGAGTTGGACATTGTTAGTTTCTAGGGTTGGACATTGTTAGTTTCTACAGTTGGACATTGTTAGTTTCTAGAGTTGGACATTGTTAGTTTCTAGGGTTGGACATTGTTAGCTTCTATAGCTGGACATTGTTAGTTTCTAGGGTTGGACATTGTTAGTTTCTACAGTTGGACATTGTTAGTTTTCTAGGGTTGGACATTGTTAGTTTCTAGGGTTGGACATTGTTAGTTTCTAGGGTTGGACATTGTTAGTTTCTATAGCTGGACATTGTTAGTTTCTACAGTTGGACATTGTTAGTTTCTAGGGTTGGACATTGTTAGCTTCTATAGCTGGACATTGTTAGTTTCTAGGGTTGGACATTGTTAGTTTCTACAGTTGGACATTGTTAGTTTCTAGGGTTGGACATTGTTAGTTTCTAGGGTTGGACATTGTTAGTTTCTAGGGTTGGACATTGTTAGTGTCTAGGGTTGGACATTGTTAGTTTCTAGAGTTGGACATTGTTAGTTTCTAGGGTTGGACATTGTTAGTGTCTACAGTTGGACATTGTTAGTGTCTAGGGTTGGACATTGTTAGTTTCTACAGTTGGACATTGTTAGTTTCTACAGTTGGACATTGTTAGTTTCTACAGTTGGACATTGTTAGTTTCTAGGGTTGGACATTGTTAGCTTCTATAGCTGGACATTGTTAGTTTCTAGGGTTGGACATTGTTAGTTTCTACAGTTGGACATTGTTAGTTTCTAGGGTTGGACATTGTTAGTTTCTAGGGTTGGACATTGTTAGTTTCTAGGGTTGGACATTGTTAGTGTCTAGGGTTGGACATTGTTAGTTTCTAGAGTTGGACATTGTTAGTTTCTAGGGTTGGACATTGTTAGTGTCTACAGTTGGACATTGTTAGTGTCTAGGGTTGGACATTGTTAGTTTCTACAGTTGGACATTGTTAGTTTCTACAGTTGGACATTGTTAGTTTCTACAGTTGGACATTGTTAGTGTCTACAGTTGGACATTGTTAGTGTCTAGGGTTGGACATTGTTAGTTTCTAGAGTTGGACATTGTTAGTTTCTAGGGTTGGACATTGTTAGTTTCTACAGTTGGACATTGTTAGTTTCTAGAGTTGGACATTGTTAGTTTCTAGGGTTGGACATTGTTAGCTTCTATAGCTGGACATTGTTAGTTTCTAGGGTTGGACATTGTTAGTTTCTACAGTTGGACATTGTTAGTTTCTACAGTTGGACATTGTTAGTTTCTACAGTTGGACATTGTTAGTTTTTAGGGTTGGACATTGTTAGTTTTCTAGGGTTGGACATTGTTAGTTTCTAGAGTTGGACATTGTTAGTTTCTAGGGTTGGACATTGTTAGTTTCTACAGTTGGACATTGTTAGTTTCTAGAGTTGGACATTGTTAGTTTCTAGGGTTGGACATTGTTAGCTTCTATAGCTGGACATTGTTAGTTTCTAGGGTTGGACATTGTTAGTTTCTACAGTTGGACATTGTTAGTTTTCTAGGGTTGGACATTGTTAGTTTCTAGGGTTGGACATTGTTAGTTTCTAGGGTTGGACATTGTTAGTTTCTAGAGTTGGACATTGTTAGTTTCTAGAGTTGGACATTGTTAGTTTTCTAGGGTTGGACATTGTTAGTTTCTAAGGTTGGACATTGTTAGTTTCTAGGGTTGGACATTGTTAGTTTCTATAGCTGGACATTGTTAGTTTCTAGAGTTGGACATTGTTAGTTTCTAGGGTTGGACATTGTTAGTTTCTAGGGTTGGACATTGTTAGTTTCTATAGCTGGACATTGTTAGTTTCTAGGGTTGGACATTGTTAGCTTCTATAGCTGGACATTGTTAGTTTCTAGGGTTGGACATTGTTAGTTTCTACAGTTGGACATTGTTAGTTTCTAGGGTTGGACATTGTTAGTTTCTAGGGTTGGACATTGTTAGTGTCTAGGGTTGGACATTGTTAGTTTCTAGAGTTGGACATTGTTAGTTTCTAGGGTTGGACATTGTTAGCTTCTATAGCTGGACATTGTTAGTTTCTACAGTTGGACATTGTTAGTTTCTAGGGTTGGACATTGTTAGTGTCTAGGGTTGGACATTGTTAGTTTCTAGAGTTGGACATTGTTAGTGTCTAGGGTTGGACATTGTTAGTTTCTAGAGTTGGACATTGTTAGTTTCTAGGGTTGGACATTGTTAGTTTCTACAGTTGGACATTGTTAGTTTTCTAGGGTTGGACATTGTTAGTTTCTAGGGTTGGACATTGTTAGTTTCTAGGGTTGGACATTGTTAGTTTCTATAGCTGGACATTGTTAGTTTCTACAGTTGGACATTGTTAGTTTCTAGGGTTGGACATTGTTAGCTTCTATAGCTGGACATTGTTAGTTTCTAGGGTTGGACATTGTTAGTTTCTACAGTTGGACATTGTTAGTTTCTAGGGTTGGACATTGTTAGTTTCTAGGGTTGGACATTGTTAGTTTCTAGGGTTGGACATTGTTAGTGTCTAGGGTTGGACATTGTTAGTTTCTAGAGTTGGACATTGTTAGTTTCTAGGGTTGGACATTGTTAGTGTCTACAGTTGGACATTGTTAGTGTCTAGGGTTGGACATTGTTAGTTTCTAGAGTTGGACATTGTTAGTTTCTAGGGTTGGACATTGTTAGTTTCTACAGTTGGACATTGTTAGTTTCTAGGGTTGGACATTGTTAGTTTCTAGGGTTGGACATTGTTAGTTTCTAGGGTTGGACATTGTTAGTGTCTAGGGTTGGACATTGTTAGTTTCTAGAGTTGGACATTGTTAGTTTCTAGGGTTGGACATTGTTAGTTTCTACAGTTGGACATTGTTAGTTTTCTATGGTTGGACATTGTTAGTTTCTAGGGTTGGACATTGTTAGCTTCTATAGCTGGACATTGTTAGTTTCTAGGGTTGGACATTGTTAGTTTCTACAGTTGGACATTGTTAGTTTTCTATGGTTGGACATTGTTAGTTTCTAGGGTTGGACATTGTTAGTTTCTAGGGTTGGACATTGTTAGTTTCTATAGCTGGACATTGTTAGTTTCTAGGGTTGGACATTGTTAGCTTCTATAGCTGGACATTGTTAGTTTCTAGGGTTGGACATTGTTAGTTTCTACAGTTGGACATTGTTAGTTTCTAGGGTTGGACATTGTTAGTTTCTAGGGTTGGACATTGTTAGTGTCTAGGGTTGGACATTGTTAGTTTCTAGAGTTGGACATTGTTAGTTTCTAGGGTTGGACATTGTTAGCTTCTATAGCTGGACATTGTTAGTTTCTACAGTTGGACATTGTTAGTTTCTAGGGTTGGACATTGTTAGTGTCTAGGGTTGGACATTGTTAGTTTCTAGAGTTGGACATTGTTAGTGTCTAGGGTTGGACATTGTTAGTTTCTAGAGTTGGACATTGTTAGTTTCTAGGGTTGGACATTGTTAGTTTCTACAGTTGGACATTGTTAGTTTTCTAGGGTTGGACATTGTTAGTTTCTAGGGTTGGACATTGTTAGTTTCTAGGGTTGGACATTGTTAGTTTCTATAGCTGGACATTGTTAGTTTCTACAGTTGGACATTGTTAGTTTCTAGGGTTGGACATTGTTAGCTTCTATAGCTGGACATTGTTAGTTTCTAGGGTTGGACATTGTTAGTTTCTACAGTTGGACATTGTTAGTTTCTAGGGTTGGACATTGTTAGTTTCTAGGGTTGGACATTGTTAGTTTCTAGGGTTGGACATTGTTAGTGTCTAGGGTTGGACATTGTTAGTTTCTAGAGTTGGACATTGTTAGTTTCTAGGGTTGGACATTGTTAGTGTCTACAGTTGGACATTGTTAGTGTCTAGGGTTGGACATTGTTAGTTTCTAGAGTTGGACATTGTTAGTTTCTAGGGTTGGACATTGTTAGTTTCTACAGTTGGACATTGTTAGTTTCTAGGGTTGGACATTGTTAGTTTCTAGGGTTGGACATTGTTAGTTTCTAGGGTTGGACATTGTTAGTGTCTAGGGTTGGACATTGTTAGTTTCTAGAGTTGGACATTGTTAGTTTCTAGGGTTGGACATTGTTAGCTTCTATAGCTGGACATTGTTAGTTTCTAGGGTTGGACATTGTTAGTTTCTACAGTTGGACATTGTTAGTTTTCTAGGGTTGGACATTGTTTGTTTCTAGGGTTGGACATTGTTAGTTTCTAGGGTTGGACATTGTTAGTTTCTATAGCTGGACATTGTTAGTTTCTACAGTTGGACATTGTTAGTTTCTAGGGTTGGACATTGTTAGCTTCTATAGCTGGACATTGTTAGTTTCTAGGGTTGGACATTGTTAGTTTCTACAGTTGGACATTGTTAGTTTCTAGGGTTGGACATTGTTAGTTTCTAGGGTTGGACATTGTTAGTGTCTAGGGTTGGACATTGTTAGTTTCTAGAGTTGGACATTGTTAGTTTCTAGGGTTGGACATTGTTAGTGTCTACAGTTGGACATTGTTAGTGTCTAGGGTTGGACATTGTTAGTTTCTACAGTTGGACATTGTTAGTTTCTAGAGTTGGACATTGTTAGTTTCTACAGTTGGACATTGTTAGTTTCTAGGGTTGGACATTGTTAGTGTCTACAGTTGGACATTGTTAGTGTCTAGGGTTGGACATTGTTAGTTTCTAGAGTTGGACATTGTTAGTTTCTAGGGTTGGACATTGTTAGTTTCTACAGTTGGACATTGTTAGTTTCTAGAGTTGGACATTGTTAGTTTCTAGGGTTGGACATTGTTAGCTTCTATAGCTGGACATTGTTAGTTTCTAGGGTTGGACATTGTTAGTTTCTACAGTTGGACATTGTTAGTTTTCTAGGGTTGGACATTGTTAGTTTCTAGGGTTGGACATTGTTAGTTTCTATAGCTGGACATTGTTAGTTTCTACAGTTGGACATTGTTAGTTTCTAGGGTTGGACATTGTTAGCTTCTATAGCTGGACATTGTTAGTTTCTAGGGTTGGACATTGTTAGTTTCTACAGTTGGACATTGTTAGTTTCTAGGGTTGGACATTGTTAGTTTCTAGGGTTGGACATTGTTAGTTTCTAGGGTTGGACATTGTTAGTGTCTAGGGTTGGACATTGTTAGTTTCTAGAGTTGGACATTGTTAGTTTCTAGGGTTGGACATTGTTAGCTTCTATAGCTGGACATTGTTAGTTTCTAGGGTTGGACATTGTTAGTTTCTACAGTTGGACATTGTTAGTTTTCTAGGGTTGGACATTGTTAGTTTCTAGGGTTGGACATTGTTAGTTTCTAGGGTTGGACATTGTTAGTTTCTATAGCTGGACATTGTTAGTTTCTACAGTTGGACATTGTTAGTTTCTAGGGTTGGACATTGTTAGCTTCTATAGCTGGACATTGTTAGTTTCTAGGGTTGGACATTGTTAGTTTCTACAGTTGGACATTGTTAGTTTCTAGGGTTGGACATTGTTAGTTTCTAGGGTTGGACATTGTTATTTTCTAGGGTTGGACATTGTTAGTGTCTAGGGTTGGACATTGTTAGTTTCTAGAGTTGGACATTGTTAGTTTCTAGGGTTGGACATTGTTAGTGTCTACAGTTGGACATTGTTAGTGTCTAGGGTTGGACATTGTTAGTTTCTAGAGTTGGACATTGTTAGTTTCTAGGGTTGGACATTGTTAGTTTCTACAGTTGGACATTGTTAGTTTCTAGAGTTGGACATTGTTAGTTTCTAGGGTTGGACATTGTTAGCTTCTATAGCTGGACATTGTTAGTTTCTAGGGTTGGACATTGTTAGTTTCTACAGTTGGACATTGTTAGTTTCTAGGGTTGGACATTGTTAGTTTCTACAGTTGGACATTGTTAGTTTCTACAGTTGGACATTGTTAGTTTTTAGGGTTGGACATTGTTAGTTTTCTAGGGTTGGACATTGTTAGTTTCTAGAGTTGGACATTGTTAGTTTCTAGGGTTGGACATTGTTAGTTTCTACAGTTGGACATTGTTAGTTTCTAGAGTTGGACATTGTTAGTTTCTAGGGTTGGACATTGTTAGCTTCTATAGCTGGACATTGTTAGTTTCTAGGGTTGGACATTGTTTTTTTCTACAGTTGGACATTGTTAGTTTTCTAGGGTTGGACATTGTTAGTTTCTAGGGTTGGACATTGTTAGTTTCTAGGGTTGGACATTGTTAGTTTCTATAGCTGGACATTGTTAGTTTCTACAGTTGGACATTGTTAGTTTCTAGGGTTGGACATTGTTAGCTTCTATAGCTGGACATTGTTAGTTTCTAGGGTTGGACATTGTTAGTTTCTACAGTTGGACATTGTTAGTTTCTAGGGTTGGACATTGTTAGTTTCTAGGGTTGGACATTGTTAGTTTCTAGGGTTGGACATTGTTAGTGTCTAGGGTTGGACATTGTTAGTTTCTAGAGTTGGACATTGTTAGTTTCTAGGGTTGGACATTGTTAGTGTCTACAGTTGGACATTGTTAGTGTCTAGGGTTGGACATTGTTAGTTTCTACAGTTGGACATTGTTAGTTTCTACAGTTGGACATTGTTAGTTTCTACAGTTGGACATTGTTAGTTTCTAGGGTTGGACATTGTTAGCTTCTATAGCTGGACATTGTTAGTTTCTAGGGTTGGACATTGTTAGTTTCTACAGTTGGACATTGTTAGTTTCTAGGGTTGGACATTGTTAGTTTCTAGGGTTGGACATTGTTAGTTTCTAGGGTTGGACATTGTTAGTGTCTAGGGTTGGACATTGTTAGTTTCTAGAGTTGGACATTGTTAGTTTCTAGGGTTGGACATTGTTAGTGTCTACAGTTGGACATTGTTAGTGTCTAGGGTTGGACATTGTTAGTTTCTACAGTTGGACATTGTTAGTTTCTACAGTTGGACATTGTTAGTTTCTACAGTTGGACATTGTTAGTGTCTACAGTTGGACATTGTTAGTGTCTAGGGTTGGACATTGTTAGTTTCTAGAGTTGGACATTGTTAGTTTCTAGGGTTGGACATTGTTAGTTTCTACAGTTGGACATTGTTAGTTTCTAGAGTTGGACATTGTTAGTTTCTAGGGTTGGACATTGTTAGCTTCTATAGCTGGACATTGTTAGTTTCTAGGGTTGGACATTGTTAGTTTCTACAGTTGGACATTGTTAGTTTCTACAGTTGGACATTGTTAGTTTCTACAGTTGGACATTGTTAGTTTTTAGGGTTGGACATTGTTAGTTTTCTAGGGTTGGACATTGTTAGTTTCTAGAGTTGGACATTGTTAGTTTCTAGGGTTGGACATTGTTAGTTTCTACAGTTGGACATTGTTAGTTTCTAGAGTTGGACATTGTTAGTTTCTAGGGTTGGACATTGTTAGCTTCTATAGCTGGACATTGTTAGTTTCTAGGGTTGGACATTGTTAGTTTCTACAGTTGGACATTGTTAGTTTTCTAGGGTTGGACATTGTTAGTTTCTAGGGTTGGACATTGTTAGTTTCTAGGGTTGGACATTGTTAGTTTCTAGAGTTGGACATTGTTAGTTTCTAGAGTTGGACATTGTTAGTTTTCTAGGGTTGGACATTGTTAGTTTCTAAGGTTGGACATTGTTAGTTTCTAGGGTTGGACATTGTTAGTTTCTATAGCTGGACATTGTTAGTTTCTAGAGTTGGACATTGTTAGTTTCTAGGGTTGGACATTGTTAGTTTCTAGGGTTGGACATTGTTAGTTTCTATAGCTGGACATTGTTAGTTTCTAGGGTTGGACATTGTTAGCTTCTATAGCTGGACATTGTTAGTTTCTAGGGTTGGACATTGTTAGTTTCTACAGTTGGACATTGTTAGTTTCTAGGGTTGGACATTGTTAGTTTCTAGGGTTGGACATTGTTAGTGTCTAGGGTTGGACATTGTTAGTTTCTAGAGTTGGACATTGTTAGTTTCTAGGGTTGGACATTGTTAGCTTCTATAGCTGGACATTGTTAGTTTCTACAGTTGGACATTGTTAGTTTCTAGGGTTGGACATTGTTAGTGTCTAGGGTTGGACATTGTTAGTTTCTAGAGTTGGACATTGTTAGTGTCTAGGGTTGGACATTGTTAGTTTCTAGAGTTGGACATTGTTAGTTTCTAGGGTTGGACATTGTTAGTTTCTACAGTTGGACATTGTTAGTTTTCTAGGGTTGGACATTGTTAGTTTCTAGGGTTGGACATTGTTAGTTTCTAGGGTTGGACATTGTTAGTTTCTATAGCTGGACATTGTTAGTTTCTACAGTTGGACATTGTTAGTTTCTAGGGTTGGACATTGTTAGCTTCTATAGCTGGACATTGTTAGTTTCTAGGGTTGGACATTGTTAGTTTCTACAGTTGGACATTGTTAGTTTCTAGGGTTGGACATTGTTAGTTTCTAGGGTTGGACATTGTTAGTTTCTAGGGTTGGACATTGTTAGTGTCTAGGGTTGGACATTGTTAGTTTCTAGAGTTGGACATTGTTAGTTTCTAGGGTTGGACATTGTTAGTGTCTACAGTTGGACATTGTTAGTGTCTAGGGTTGGACATTGTTAGTTTCTAGAGTTGGACATTGTTAGTTTCTAGGGTTGGACATTGTTAGTTTCTACAGTTGGACATTGTTAGTTTCTAGGGTTGGACATTGTTAGTTTCTAGGGTTGGACATTGTTAGTTTCTAGGGTTGGACATTGTTAGTGTCTAGGGTTGGACATTGTTAGTTTCTAGAGTTGGACATTGTTAGTTTCTAGGGTTGGACATTGTTAGTTTCTACAGTTGGACATTGTTAGTTTTCTATGGTTGGACATTGTTAGTTTCTAGGGTTGGACATTGTTAGCTTCTATAGCTGGACATTGTTAGTTTCTAGGGTTGGACATTGTTAGTTTCTACAGTTGGACATTGTTAGTTTTCTATGGTTGGACATTGTTAGTTTCTAGGGTTGGACATTGTTAGTTTCTAGGGTTGGACATTGTTAGTTTCTATAGCTGGACATTGTTAGTTTCTAGGGTTGGACATTGTTAGCTTCTATAGCTGGACATTGTTAGTTTCTAGGGTTGGACATTGTTAGTTTCTACAGTTGGACATTGTTAGTTTCTAGGGTTGGACATTGTTAGTTTCTAGGGTTGGACATTGTTAGTGTCTAGGGTTGGACATTGTTAGTTTCTAGAGTTGGACATTGTTAGTTTCTAGGGTTGGACATTGTTAGCTTCTATAGCTGGACATTGTTAGTTTCTACAGTTGGACATTGTTAGTTTCTAGGGTTGGACATTGTTAGTGTCTAGGGTTGGACATTGTTAGTTTCTAGAGTTGGACATTGTTAGTGTCTAGGGTTGGACATTGTTAGTTTCTAGAGTTGGACATTGTTAGTTTCTAGGGTTGGACATTGTTAGTTTCTACAGTTGGACATTGTTAGTTTTCTAGGGTTGGACATTGTTAGTTTCTAGGGTTGGACATTGTTAGTTTCTAGGGTTGGACATTGTTAGTTTCTATAGCTGGACATTGTTAGTTTCTACAGTTGGACATTGTTAGTTTCTAGGGTTGGACATTGTTAGCTTCTATAGCTGGACATTGTTAGTTTCTAGGGTTGGACATTGTTAGTTTCTACAGTTGGACATTGTTAGTTTCTAGGGTTGGACATTGTTAGTTTCTAGGGTTGGACATTGTTAGTTTCTAGGGTTGGACATTGTTAGTGTCTAGGGTTGGACATTGTTAGTTTCTAGAGTTGGACATTGTTAGTTTCTAGGGTTGGACATTGTTAGTGTCTACAGTTGGACATTGTTAGTGTCTAGGGTTGGACATTGTTAGTTTCTAGAGTTGGACATTGTTAGTTTCTAGGGTTGGACATTGTTAGTTTCTACAGTTGGACATTGTTAGTTTCTAGGGTTGGACATTGTTAGTTTCTAGGGTTGGACATTGTTAGTTTCTAGGGTTGGACATTGTTAGTGTCTAGGGTTGGACATTGTTAGTTTCTAGAGTTGGACATTGTTAGTTTCTAGGGTTGGACATTGTTAGCTTCTATAGCTGGACATTGTTAGTTTCTAGGGTTGGACATTGTTAGTTTCTACAGTTGGACATTGTTAGTTTTCTAGGGTTGGACATTGTTTGTTTCTAGGGTTGGACATTGTTAGTTTCTAGGGTTGGACATTGTTAGTTTCTATAGCTGGACATTGTTAGTTTCTACAGTTGGACATTGTTAGTTTCTAGGGTTGGACATTGTTAGCTTCTATAGCTGGACATTGTTAGTTTCTAGGGTTGGACATTGTTAGTTTCTACAGTTGGACATTGTTAGTTTCTAGGGTTGGACATTGTTAGTTTCTAGGGTTGGACATTGTTAGTGTCTAGGGTTGGACATTGTTAGTTTCTAGAGTTGGACATTGTTAGTTTCTAGGGTTGGACATTGTTAGTGTCTACAGTTGGACATTGTTAGTGTCTAGGGTTGGACATTGTTAGTTTCTACAGTTGGACATTGTTAGTTTCTAGAGTTGGACATTGTTAGTTTCTACAGTTGGACATTGTTAGTTTCTAGGGTTGGACATTGTTAGTGTCTACAGTTGGACATTGTTAGTGTCTAGGGTTGGACATTGTTAGTTTCTAGAGTTGGACATTGTTAGTTTCTAGGGTTGGACATTGTTAGTTTCTACAGTTGGACATTGTTAGTTTCTAGAGTTGGACATTGTTAGTTTCTAGGGTTGGACATTGTTAGCTTCTATAGCTGGACATTGTTAGTTTCTAGGGTTGGACATTGTTAGTTTCTACAGTTGGACATTGTTAGTTTCTAGGGTTGGACATTGTTAGTTTCTACAGTTGGACATTGTTAGTTTCTACAGTTGGACATTGTTAGTTTTTAGGGTTGGACATTGTTAGTTTTCTAGGGTTGGACATTGTTAGTTTCTAGAGTTGGACATTGTTAGTTTCTAGAGTTGGACATTGTTAGTTTTCTAGGGTTGGACATTATTAGTTTCTAGGGTTGGACATTGTTAGTTTCTAGGGTTGGACATTGTTAGTTTCTATAGCTGGACATTGTTAGTTTCTAGAGTTGGACATTGTTAGTTTCTAGGGTTGGACATTGTTAGCTTCTATAGCTGGACATTGTTAGTTTCTAGGGTTGGACATTGTTAGTTTCTACAGTTGGACATTGTTAGTTTTCTAGGGTTGGACATTGTTAGTTTCTAGGGTTGGACATTGTTAGTTTCTATAGCTGGACATTGTTAGTTTCTACAGTTGGACATTGTTAGTTTTCTAGGGTTGGACATTGTTAGTTTCTAGAGTTGGACATTGTTAGTTTCTAGGGTTGGACATTGTTAGTTTCTATAGCTGGACATTGTTAGTTTCTACAGTTGGACATTGTTAGTTTTCTAGGGTTGGACATTGTTAGTTTCTAGGGTTGGACATTGTTAGTTTCTAGGGTTGGACATTGTTAGTTTCTATAGCTGGACATTGTTAGTTTCTACAGTTGGACATTGTTAGTTTTCTAGGGTTGGACATTGTTAGTTTCTAGAGTTGGACATTGTTAGTTTTCTAGGGTTGGACATTGTTAGTTTCTAGGGTTGGACATTGTTAGCTTCTATAGCTGGACATTGTTAGTTTCTAGGGTTGGACATTGTTAGTTTCTACAGTTGGACATTGTTAGTTTTCTAGGGTTGGACATTGTTAGTTTCTAGGGTTGGACATTGTTAGATTCTAGAGTTGGACATTGTTAGTTTCTAGAGTTGGACATTGTTAGTTTTCTAGGGTTGGACATTGTTAGTTTCTAGGGTTGGACATTGTTAGTTTCTAGGGTTGGACATTGTTAGTTTCTATAGCTGGACATTGTTAGTTTCTAGAGTTGGACATTGTTAGTTTCTAGGGTTGGACATTGTTAGCTTCTATAGCTGGACATTGTTAGTTTCTAGGGTTGGACATTGTTAGTTTCTACAGTTGGACATTGTTAGTTTTCTAGGGTTGGACATTGTTAGTTTCTAGGGTTGGACATTGTTAGTTTCTAGGGTTGGACATTGTTAGTTTTCTAGGGTTGGACATTGTTAGTTTCTAGGGTTGGACATTGTTAGTTTCTAGGGTTGGACATTGTTAGTTTCTACAGTTGGACATTGTTAGCTTCTATAGCTGGACATTGTTAGTTTCTAGGGTTGGACATTGTTAGTTTCTACAGTTGGACATTGTTAGTTTCTAGGGTTGGACATTGTTAGTTTCTAGGGTTGGACATTGTTAGTTTCTAGGGTTGGACATTGTTAGTGTCTAGGGTTGGACATTGTTAGTTTCTAGAGTTGGACATTGTTAGTTTCTAGGGTTGGACATTGTTAGCTTCTATAGCTGGACATTGTTAGTTTCTAGGGTTGGACATTGTTAGTTTCTACAGTTGGACATTGTTAGTTTTCTAGGGTTGGACATTGTTAGTTTCTAGGGTTGGACATTGTTAGTTTCTAGGGTTGGACATTGTTAGTTTCTATAGCTGGACATTGTTAGTTTCTACAGTTGGACATTGTTAGTTTCTAGGGTTGGACATTGTTAGCTTCTATAGCTGGACATTGTTAGTTTCTAGGGTTGGACATTGTTAGTTTCTACAGTTGGACATTGTTAGTTTCTAGGGTTGGACATTGTTAGTTTCTAGGGTTGGACATTGTTAGTTTCTAGGGTTGGACATTGTTAGTGTCTAGGGTTGGACATTGTTAGTTTCTAGAGTTGGACATTGTTAGTTTCTAGGGTTGGACATTGTTAGCTTCTATAGCTGGACATTGTTAGTTTCTAGGGTTGGACATTGTTAGTTTCTACAGTTGGACATTGTTAGTTTTCTAGGGTTGGACATTGTTAGTTTCTAGGGTTGGACATTGTTAGTTTCTAGGGTTGGACATTGTTAGTTTCTATAGCTGGACATTGTTAGTTTCTAGGGTTGGACATTGTTAGTTTCTACAGTTGGACATTGTTAGTTTCTAGGGTTGGACATTGTTAGTTTCTAGGGTTGGACATTGTTAGTTTCTACAGTTGGACATTGTTAGTTTCTAGGGTTGGACATTGTTAGTTTCTAGGGTTGGACATTGTTAGTTTCTAGGGTTGGACATTGTTAGTGTCTAGGGTTGGACATTGTTAGTTTCTAGAGTTGGACATTGTTAGTTTCTAGGGTTGGACATTGTTAGTGTCTACAGTTGGACATTGTTAGTGTCTAGGGTTGGACATTGTTAGTTTCTACAGTTGGACATTGTTAGTTTCTAGAGTTGGACATTGTTAGTTTCTACAGTTGGACATTGTTAGTTTCTAGGGTTGGACATTGTTAGTGTCTACAGTTGGACATTGTTAGTGTCTAGGGTTGGACATTGTTAGTTTCTAGAGTTGGACATTGTTAGTTTCTAGGGTTGGACATTGTTAGTTTCTACAGTTGGACATTGTTAGTTTCTAGAGTTGGACATTGTTAGTTTCTAGGGTTGGACATTGTTAGCTTCTATAGCTGGACATTGTTAGTTTCTAGGGTTGGACATTGTTAGTTTCTACAGTTGGACATTGTTAGTTTCTAGAGTTGGACATTGTTAGTTTCTAGGGTTGGACATTGTTAGTTTCTATAGATGGACATTGTTAGTTTCTACAGTTGGACATTGTTAGTTTTCTAGGTTTGGACATTGTTAGTTTCTAGGGTTGGACATTGTTAGTTTCTAGGGTTGGACATTGTTAGTTTCTATAGCTGGACATTGTTAGTTTCTACAGTTGGACATTGTTAGTTTTCTAGGGTTGGACATTGTTAGTTTCTAGAGTTGGACATTGTTAGTTTTCTAGGGTTGGACATTGTTAGTTTCTATAGCTGGACATTGTTAGTTTCTACAGTTGGACATTGTTAGTTTTCTAGGGTTGGACATTGTTAGTTTCTAGAGTTGGACATTGTTAGTTTTCTAGGGTTGGACATTGTTAGTTTCTAGGGTTGGACATTGTTAGCTTCTATAGCTGGACATTGTTAGTTTCTACAGTTGGACATTGTTAGTTTCTAGGGTTGGACATTGTTAGTTTCTAGGGTTGGACATTGTTAGCTTCTATAGCTGGACATTGTTAGTTTCTACAGTTGGACATTGTTAGTTTCTAGGGTTGGACATTGTTAGCTTCTATAGCTGGACATTGTTAGTTTCTACAGTTGGACATTGTTAGTTTCTAGGGTTGGACATTGTTAGTTTCTAGAGTTGGACATTGTTAGTTTCTAGGGTTGGACATTGTTAGCTTCTATAGCTGGACATTGTTAGTTTCTAGGGTTGGACATTGTTAGTTTCTACAGTTGGACATTGTTAGTTTTCTAGGGTTGGACATTGTTAGTTTCTAGGGTTGGACATTGTTAGTTTCTAGGGTTGGACATTGTTAGTTTCTATAGCTGGACATTGTTAGTTTCTACAGTTGGACATTGTTAGTTTCTAGGTTTGGACATTGTTAGCTTCTATAGCTGGACATTGTTAGTTTCTAGGGTTGGACATTGTTAGTTTCTACAGTTGGATATTGTTAGTTTCTAGGGTTGGACATTGTTAGTTTCTAGGGTTGGACATTGTTAGTTTCTAGGGTTGGACATTGTTAGTGTCTAGCGTTGGACATTGTTAGTTTCTACAGTTGGACATTGTTAGTGTCTAGGGTTGGACATTGTTAGTTTCTACAGTTGGACATTGTTAGTTTTCTAGGGTTGGACATTGTTAGTTTCTAGGGTTGGACATTGTTAGTTTCTAGGGTTGGACATTGTTAGTTTCTATAGCTGGACATTGTTAGTTTCTACAGTTGGACATTGTTAGTTTCTAGGTTTGGACATTGTTAGCTTCTATAGCTGGACATTGTTAGTTTCTAGGGTTGGACATTGTTAGTTTCTACAGTTGGATATTGTTAGTTTCTAGGGTTGGACATTGTTAGTTTCTAGGGTTGGACATTGTTAGTTTCTAGGGTTGGACATTGTTAGTTTCTAGGGTTGGACATTGTTAGTGTCTACAGTTGGACATTGTTAGTGTCTAGGGTTGGACATTGTTAGTTTCTACAGTTGGACATTGTTAGTTTCTAGAGTTGGACATTGTTAGTTTCTACAGTTGGACATTGTTAGTTTCTAGGGTTGGACATTGTTAGTGTCTACAGTTGGACATTGTTAGTGTCTAGGGTTGGACATTGTTAGTTTCTAGAGTTGGACATTGTTAGTTTCTAGGGTTGGACATTGTTAGTTTCTACAGTTGGACATTGTTAGTTTCTAGAGTTGGACATTGTTAGTTTCTAGGGTTGGACATTGTTAGCTTCTATAGCTGGACATTGTTAGTTTCTAGGGTTGGACATTGTTAGTTTCTACAGTTGGACATTGTTAGTTTCTAGGGTTGGACATTGTTAGTTTCTAGGGTTGGACATTGTTAGTTTCTACAGTTGGACATTGTTAGTTTCTACAGTTGGACATTGTTAGTTTTTAGGGTTGGACATTGTTAGTTTTCTAGGGTTGGACATTGTTAGTTTCTAGAGTTGGACATTGTTAGTTTCTAGAGTTGGACATTGTTAGTTTTCTAGGGTTGGACATTATTAGTTTCTAGGGTTGGACATTGTTAGTTTCTAGGGTTGGACATTGTTAGTTTCTATAGCTGGACATTGTTAGTTTCTAGAGTTGGACATTGTTAGTTTCTAGGGTTGGACATTGTTAGTTTCTACAGTTGGACATTGTTAGTTTTCTAGGGTTGGACATTGTTAGTTTCTAGGGTTGGACATTGTTAGATTCTAGAGTTGGACATTGTTAGTTTCTAGAGTTGGACATTGTTAGTTTTCTAGGGTTGGACATTGTTAGTTTCTAGGGTTGGACATTGTTAGTTTCTAGGGTTGGACATTGTTAGTTTCTATAGCTGGACATTGTTAGTTTCTAGAGTTGGACATTGTTAGTTTCTAGGGTTGGACATTGTTAGCTTCTATAGCTGGACATTGTTAGTTTCTAGGGTTGGACATTGTTAGTTTCTACAGTTGGACATTGTTAGTTTTCTAGGGTTGGACATTGTTAGTTTCTAGGGTTGGACATTGTTAGTTTCTAGGGTTGGACATTGTTAGTTTTCTAGGGTTGGACATTGTTAGTTTCTAGGGTTGGACATTGTTAGTTTCTAGGGTTGGACATTGTTAGTTTCTAGGGTTGGACATTGTTAGTTTCTACAGTTGGACATTGTTAGCTTCTATAGCTGGACATTGTTAGTTTCTAGGGTTGGACATTGTTAGTTTCTACAGTTGGACATTGTTAGTTTCTAGGGTTGGACATTGTTAGTTTCTAGGGTTGGACATTGTTAGTTTCTAGGGTTGGACATTGTTAGTGTCTAGGGTTGGACATTGTTAGTTTCTAGAGTTGGACATTGTTAGTTTCTAGGGTTGGACATTGTTAGCTTCTATAGCTGGACATTGTTAGTTTCTAGGGTTGGACATTGTTAGTTTCTACAGTTGGACATTGTTAGTTTTCTAGGGTTGGACATTGTTAGTTTCTAGGGTTGGACATTGTTAGTTTCTAGGGTTGGACATTGTTAGTTTCTATAGCTGGACATTGTTAGTTTCTACAGTTGGACATTGTTAGTTTCTAGGGTTGGACATTGTTAGCTTCTATAGCTGGACATTGTTAGTTTCTAGGGTTGGACATTGTTAGTTTCTACAGTTGGACATTGTTAGTTTCTAGGGTTGGACATTGTTAGTTTCTAGGGTTGGACATTGTTAGTTTCTAGGGTTGGACATTGTTAGTGTCTAGGGTTGGACATTGTTAGTTTCTAGAGTTGGACATTGTTAGTTTCTAGGGTTGGACATTGTTAGCTTCTATAGCTGGACATTGTTAGTTTCTAGGGTTGGACATTGTTAGTTTCTACAGTTGGACATTGTTAGTTTTCTAGGGTTGGACATTGTTAGTTTCTAGGGTTGGACATTGTTAGTTTCTAGGGTTGGACATTGTTAGTTTCTATAGCTGGACATTGTTAGTTTCTAGGGTTGGACATTGTTAGTTTCTACAGTTGGACATTGTTAGTTTCTAGGGTTGGACATTGTTAGTTTCTAGGGTTGGACATTGTTAGTTTCTACAGTTGGACATTGTTAGTTTCTAGGGTTGGACATTGTTAGTTTCTAGGGTTGGACATTGTTAGTTTCTAGGGTTGGACATTGTTAGTGTCTAGGGTTGGACATTGTTAGTTTCTAGAGTTGGACATTGTTAGTTTCTAGGGTTGGACATTGTTAGTGTCTACAGTTGGACATTGTTAGTGTCTAGGGTTGGACATTGTTAGTTTCTACAGTTGGACATTGTTAGTTTCTAGAGTTGGACATTGTTAGTTTCTACAGTTGGACATTGTTAGTTTCTAGGGTTGGACATTGTTAGTGTCTACAGTTGGACATTGTTAGTGTCTAGGGTTGGACATTGTTAGTTTCTAGAGTTGGACATTGTTAGTTTCTAGGGTTGGACATTGTTAGTTTCTACAGTTGGACATTGTTAGTTTCTAGAGTTGGACATTGTTAGTTTCTAGGGTTGGACATTGTTAGCTTCTATAGCTGGACATTGTTAGTTTCTAGGGTTGGACATTGTTAGTTTCTACAGTTGGACATTGTTAGTTTCTAGAGTTGGACATTGTTAGTTTCTAGGGTTGGACATTGTTAGTTTCTATAGATGGACATTGTTAGTTTCTACAGTTGGACATTGTTAGTTTTCTAGGTTTGGACATTGTTAGTTTCTAGGGTTGGACATTGTTAGTTTCTAGGGTTGGACATTGTTAGTTTCTATAGCTGGACATTGTTAGTTTCTACAGTTGGACATTGTTAGTTTTCTAGGGTTGGACATTGTTAGTTTCTAGAGTTGGACATTGTTAGTTTTCTAGGGTTGGACATTGTTAGTTTCTATAGCTGGACATTGTTAGTTTCTACAGTTGGACATTGTTAGTTTTCTAGGGTTGGACATTGTTAGTTTCTAGAGTTGGACATTGTTAGTTTTCTAGGGTTGGACATTGTTAGTTTCTAGGGTTGGACATTGTTAGCTTCTATAGCTGGACATTGTTAGTTTCTACAGTTGGACATTGTTAGTTTCTAGGGTTGGACATTGTTAGTTTCTAGGGTTGGACATTGTTAGCTTCTATAGCTGGACATTGTTAGTTTCTACAGTTGGACATTGTTAGTTTCTAGGGTTGGACATTGTTAGCTTCTATAGCTGGACATTGTTAGTTTCTACAGTTGGACATTGTTAGTTTCTAGGGTTGGACATTGTTAGTTTCTAGAGTTGGACATTGTTAGTTTCTAGGGTTGGACATTGTTAGCTTCTATAGCTGGACATTGTTAGTTTCTAGGGTTGGACATTGTTAGTTTCTACAGTTGGACATTGTTAGTTTTCTAGGGTTGGACATTGTTAGTTTCTAGGGTTGGACATTGTTAGTTTCTAGGGTTGGACATTGTTAGTTTCTATAGCTGGACATTGTTAGTTTCTACAGTTGGACATTGTTAGTTTCTAGGTTTGGACATTGTTAGCTTCTATAGCTGGACATTGTTAGTTTCTAGGGTTGGACATTGTTAGTTTCTACAGTTGGATATTGTTAGTTTCTAGGGTTGGACATTGTTAGTTTCTAGGGTTGGACATTGTTAGTTTCTAGGGTTGGACATTGTTAGTGTCTAGCGTTGGACATTGTTAGTTTCTACAGTTGGACATTGTTAGTGTCTAGGGTTGGACATTGTTAGTTTCTACAGTTGGACATTGTTAGTTTTCTAGGGTTGGACATTGTTAGTTTCTAGGGTTGGACATTGTTAGTTTCTAGGGTTGGACATTGTTAGTTTCTATAGCTGGACATTGTTAGTTTCTACAGTTGGACATTGTTAGTTTCTAGGTTTGGACATTGTTAGCTTCTATAGCTGGACATTGTTAGTTTCTAGGGTTGGACATTGTTAGTTTCTACAGTTGGATATTGTTAGTTTCTAGGGTTGGACATTGTTAGTTTCTAGGGTTGGACATTGTTAGTTTCTAGGGTTGGACATTGTTAGTTTCTAGGGTTGGACATTGTTAGTGTCTACAGTTGGACATTGTTAGTGTCTAGGGTTGGACATTGTTAGTTTCTACAGTTGGACATTGTTAGTTTCTAGAGTTGGACATTGTTAGTTTCTACAGTTGGACATTGTTAGTTTCTAGGGTTGGACATTGTTAGTGTCTACAGTTGGACATTGTTAGTGTCTAGGGTTGGACATTGTTAGTTTCTAGAGTTGGACATTGTTAGTTTCTAGGGTTGGACATTGTTAGTTTCTACAGTTGGACATTGTTAGTTTCTAGAGTTGGACATTGTTAGTTTCTAGGGTTGGACATTGTTAGCTTCTATAGCTGGACATTGTTAGTTTCTAGGGTTGGACATTGTTAGTTTCTACAGTTGGACATTGTTAGTTTCTAGGGTTGGACATTGTTAGTTTCTAGGGTTGGACATTGTTAGTTTCTACAGTTGGACATTGTTAGTTTCTACAGTTGGACATTGTTAGTTTTTAGGGTTGGACATTGTTAGTTTTCTAGGGTTGGACATTGTTAGTTTCTAGAGTTGGACATTGTTAGTTTCTAGAGTTGGACATTGTTAGTTTTCTAGGGTTGGACATTATTAGTTTCTAGGGTTGGACATTGTTAGTTTCTAGGGTTGGACATTGTTAGTTTCTATAGCTGGACATTGTTAGTTTCTAGAGTTGGACATTGTTAGTTTCTAGGGTTGGACATTGTTAGTTTCTATAGCTGGACATTGTTAGTTTCTACAGTTGGACATTGTTAGTTTTCTAGGGTTGGACATTGTTAGTTTCTAGAGTTGGACATTGTTAGTTTCTAGGGTTGGACATTGTTAGTTTCTATAGCTGGACATTGTTAGTTTCTACAGTTGGACATTGTTAGTTTTCTAGGGTTGGACATTGTTAGTTTCTAGGGTTGGACATTGTTAGTTTCTAGGGTTGGACATTGTTAGTTTCTATAGCTGGACATTGTTAGTTTCTACAGTTGGACATTGTTAGTTTTCTAGGGTTGGACATTGTTAGTTTCTAGAGTTGGACATTGTTAGTTTTCTAGGGTTGGACATTGTTAGCTTCTATAGCTGGACATTGTTAGTTTCTACAGTTGGACATTGTTAGTTTCTAGGGTTGGACATTGTTAGTTTCTAGAGTTGGACATTGTTAGTTTCTAGGGTTGGACATTGTTAGCTTCTATAGCTGGACATTGTTAGTTTCTAGGGTTGGACATTGTTAGTTTCTACAGTTGGACATTGTTAGTTTTCTAGGGTTGGACATTGTTAGTTTCTAGGGTTGGACATTGTTAGTTTCTAGGGTTGGACATTGTTAGTTTCTATAGCTGGACATTGTTAGTTTCTACAGTTGGACATTGTTAGTTTCTAGGTTTGGACATTGTTAGCTTCTATAGCTGGACATTGTTAGTTTCTAGGGTTGGACATTGTTAGTTTCTACAGTTGGATATTGTTAGTTTCTAGGGTTGGACATTGTTAGTTTCTAGGGTTGGACATTGTTAGTTTCTAGGGTTGGACATTGTTAGTGTCTAGCGTTGGACATTGTTAGTTTCTACAGTTGGACATTGTTAGTGTCTAGGGTTGGACATTGTTAGTTTCTACAGTTGGACATTGTTAGTTTTCTAGGGTTGGACATTGTTAGTTTCTAGGGTTGGACATTGTTAGTTTCTAGGGTTGGACATTGTTAGTTTCTATAGCTGGACATTGTTAGTTTCTACAGTTGGACATTGTTAGTTTCTAGGTTTGGACATTGTTAGCTTCTATAGCTGGACATTGTTAGTTTCTAGGGTTGGACATTGTTAGTTTCTACAGTTGGATATTGTTAGTTTCTAGGGTTGGACATTGTTAGTTTCTAGGGTTGGACATTGTTAGTTTCTAGGGTTGGACATTGTTAGTTTCTAGGGTTGGACATTGTTAGTGTCTACAGTTGGACATTGTTAGTGTCTAGGGTTGGACATTGTTAGTTTCTACAGTTGGACATTGTTAGTTTCTAGAGTTGGACATTGTTAGTTTCTACAGTTGGACATTGTTAGTTTCTAGGGTTGGACATTGTTAGTGTCTACAGTTGGACATTGTTAGTGTCTAGGGTTGGACATTGTTAGTTTTCTAGGGTTGGACATTGTTAGTTTCTAGGGTTGGACATTGTTAGCTTCTATAGCTGGACATTGTTAGTTTCTACAGTTGGACATTGTTAGTTTCTAGGGTTGGACATTGTTAGTTTCTAGGGTTGGACATTGTTAGCTTCTATAGCTGGACATTGTTAGTTTCTACAGTTGGACATTGTTAGTTTCTAGGGTTGGACATTGTTAGCTTCTATAGCTGGACATTGTTAGTTTCTACAGTTGGACATTGTTAGTTTCTAGGGTTGGACATTGTTAGTTTCTAGAGTTGGACATTGTTAGTTTCTAGGGTTGGACATTGTTAGCTTCTATAGCTGGACATTGTTAGTTTCTAGGGTTGGACATTGTTAGTTTCTACAGTTGGACATTGTTAGTTTTCTAGGGTTGGACATTGTTAGTTTCTAGGGTTGGACATTGTTAGTTTCTAGGGTTGGACATTGTTAGTTTCTATAGCTGGACATTGTTAGTTTCTACAGTTGGACATTGTTAGTTTCTAGGTTTGGACATTGTTAGCTTCTATAGCTGGACATTGTTAGTTTCTAGGGTTGGACATTGTTAGTTTCTACAGTTGGATATTGTTAGTTTCTAGGGTTGGACATTGTTAGTTTCTAGGGTTGGACATTGTTAGTTTCTAGGGTTGGACATTGTTAGTGTCTAGCGTTGGACATTGTTAGTTTCTACAGTTGGACATTGTTAGTGTCTAGGGTTGGACATTGTTAGTTTCTACAGTTGGACATTGTTAGTTTTCTAGGGTTGGACATTG
>JBAMJR010000393.1:45000-55000 GCA_038501785.1 Myoxocephalus aenaeus
AGTCTGCGGTCCACAGTGGTTCTCCGGGTCTTCAGGTGTCCTGGTCTCATTCTGCAGGTCACGTGGACTGGTATGACGTGACTCTGGAAGACTCCAGCTCCGGTACAACCCTCAGGACCAGAATCATGGATTCTGCAATCCCCCGGTCTGGTTTCAGCTCTCTGGTCCCCGGGACTTTGTACATCGTCAGCGTGGTGGCTTCAGCCGGGAACAAGACCGCCCCACCTGTCCACAGGAGGGCATCGACAGGTGAGACACACCTGGACACTAAGACTCCTGAGGTCCTCTAGACATGAACCACCTGTCTGTCCTCTAGACATGAACCACCTGTCTGTCCTCTAGACATAAACCACCTGTCTGTCCTCCAGCTCCGTCGTCTGTCCGCGACCTCCAGGTGGCGTCTTTGTCCTCAGACAGGCTCCGTGTGTCCTGGCAGGGCGGTCCGGGCCGAACCGAGCACTTCAGGGTCCTGCTGATGGATCCAGACCGGGTTCTGTTGAAGAACGTCTCTCTGCCGAACACCGAGACCTCCGCCGAGCTGGACGGGCTGCAACCCGGCACCCTGTACGCCGTCACCGTGGAAACAGAGGCTGTCGGCCTGACAAGCCGCGCCTCCAAACAGGTGGTCACAGGTAGATATTATGGGATGTACCGTTGGGGGCATGTAGTGTTGAAGAACTAGAACAGATCTCCGTTCAGCATCCTTGCCCCCCCCACAGTCCCAGCACTGGTCTCAGATCTGAGGTTGGACAACGACGGCAGCTCCGACAGCCTGCAGGCCTCCTGGGTGTCACCTGTCGGCGGCGTGGAGGTCTACCTGGCGACCCTGTCGGCTCTGGGGTCACCCACCCAGGAGCGCCGTTTACATCCCAACATCACCCAGGTGGTCTTTGATGGTCTGACCCCCGGTCGCAGCTACCAGCTGTGTGTCAGGACCACCACCGGAGGACAGAGCTCAGAGACCAGGACCAGCGGGAGGACAGGTACAACACCCAAGAACACCTTCATTCTTAATTAGTCGTGTCTCAGTCTATAGTCTTTGTTTTAACGATAGTTCCCCGTTGTGTCTCAGTCTATAGTCTTAGAGCGATTTTTATATAAAACTGTAAATCATAGCTTGTTTTATGAAAGAAATCCCCAAACTGCTTTATTATAACACCAACATTATTCAAATAGCCCTAGTAGTTGCAGAGATACACCCTTTTTAGTTTGGGTATGACATTTTCGAGCAGAGGCCTACAAATAGGTGGGTTTTCAAAAGTTAATGGTAGTTCCCCATTGTGTTTCAGTCTATAGTCTTTGTTTTGACGATAGTTAGTTCCCCGTTGTGTCCCAGTCCCTCAGCTGGTGCCGTCTCTCTCCATGACGCCCCTGGGTGACGGCAGCACCCTGAGGCTCAGCTGGACGCCCCCCAGAGGAGACTGGGAGAAGTACAGCGTCCTGCTGAGGGACGGCCTCGTGGTCCTGGTGAACCAGAGCGTCAATAAGCCGAGCAGACGGCACCTCTTCTCCGGTCTGGTGCCGGGTCGACTCTACGGGGCAGAGGTCACGGTTCACAGTGGCATTCTGGGTAACACGGCTCGCTGCCACGGGCAACTGGGTGAGTTCACCTCCACAACTTTTATTATTAATTATACATACAGCTGACTGACCCATCTTCTTCCTCATCTTCTTCATCATAATGTCCTCAGCCCCTCGGCCCGTGCAGCAGCTGCTCGTCCGTCACGCGGATGAAACCACGCTGAGCGTCTTCTGGAGTCCGCCGGTCGGGGACTGGGACGGCTTCACGGTGGTCCTCAGACAGGCGGACCCCACCGCCGTCCTGGACCAGAGGAGCCTCTCTTGGGGGGCCCGGCAGTGCACCTTCAGCGCCCTCACCGCAGCCAGCCTGTACGCCGTCACCGTGACAACCAACAGCAACAACCTGAGCAGCTCCGCCTCCGTGACGGCGTGGACCAGTAAGTCTGCTTCACTGGTTCCCACTCTGTTACTGGTTTATAGTGACACTAGTCTGCTGGTGGACTGCAGGCATACAACCACCGAGCCCTTGTGTCCTTGTGTCCCCATGTCTTCGTGTCCTTGTGTCTTCATGTCCTTGCGCCCTTGTGTCCTCGTGTCCTCGTGCCCTCATGTCCTTGTGCCCTTGTGTCCTTGTGTCCTCGTGCCCTCATGTCCTTGTGCCCTTGTGTCCTTGTGTCCTCGTGCCCTCATGTCCTTGTGTTCTTGTGTCCTCGTGCCCTTGTGTCCTCGTGCCCTCATGTCCTTGTGTCCTCGTGCCCTTATGTCCTTGTGTCCTCGTGCCCTCATGTCCTTATTCAATTCAATTCAATTCAGTTTATTTTATATAGCCCAACATCACAAATACAAGTTTGCCTCGGAGGGCTTTACAATCTGTACACATAACATCCCTGTCCCGGGACCTCACATCGGATCAGGAAAAATGTCCTCGTGCCCTCAGGTCCGCGTGTCCTTGTGTCCTCATGCCCTGATGTCCTTGTGTCCTCGTGCCCTCATGCCCTCATGTCCTCGTGTCCTCGTGCCCTCATGTCCTTGTGTCCTCGTGCCCTCATGTCCTTGTGTCCTCGTGCCCTCATGTCCTTGTGTCCTCGTGCCCTCATGCCCTCATGTCCTTGTGTCCTCGTGCCCTCATGCCCTCATGTCCTCGTGTCCTCGTGCCCTCATGTCCTTGTGTCCTCGTGCCCTCAGGTCCTCGTGTCCGCGTGTCCTCATGCCCTCATGTCCTCGTGTCCTCGTGCCCTCATGTCCTTGTGTCCTCGTGCCCTCATGCCCTCATGTCCTCGTGTCCTCGTGCCCTCATGTCCTTGTGTCCTCGTGCCCTCAGGTCCTCGTGTCCGCGTGTCCTCATGCCCTCATGTCCTTGTGTCCTCGTGCCCTCATGTCCTTGTGTCCTCGTGCCCTCATGTCCTTGTGTCCTCGTGCCCTCATGTCCTTGTGTCCTCGTGCCCTCATGTCCTTGTGTCCTCGTGCCCTCAGGTCCGGCCCCGGTCACCAGGCTGCAGGTCTCCAGCCGCGGCACCGACAGCCTGCAGACCCAGTGGGACCGGGCCTCCGGAGACCTGGACTCGTACCGGGTCCTGCTGGTCCAGGACAGCAGCGTGATCAAGAACCAGAGCGTGTCGGCCCAGACCTCCAGCATCGTCTTCCAGGCTCTGAGACCCGGAACCCTGTACCGGGTGGTCCTGACCACCGTCCGGGCCGGACAGGCCTCCAGACAGAGCGTGGCCGAGGGCCGCACAGGTGAGTGTGTGTGAGAGTGTGTGTGAGAGTGTGTGTGTGTGTGTGTGTGTGTGTGTGTGTGTGTGTGTGAGTGTCCTTCAGACTTCCTGTGAGACCAGGTGTTTCTAGAGCAGGTGTTCATGTCTCCCCCCTCCGCCCCTCTCCCCCCAGCCCCGGCTGCAGTAACCGAGGTGACGGTCAGTAACAATGGCCGTCTGGACTTCCTGAGCGTGTCGTGGCGCCCGGCGGCCGGCGAGCTGGACGGCTACGTGGTGACGCTGAGCGACCGGCAGGCGACGCTGCACACCGTCTCCGTCTCCTCGTCCAGTCCAGAGTGCAGCTTCAGCTCTCTGGTGGCCGGACGGCTCTACAACATCTCCATCGCCTCGCGGAGCGGCCGGCACCTCAACCACACTTTCATCCAGGAGAGGACGCGTACGTACCCGTCTGTCTGCAGGTCTGTCTGCTGACTGAAAGACAGGATCTTAAACTGGATCAGAAATACATCAGTCAATAACAATAACATCTGTCAGTACAGACGATGATGTTTTAAGATTTAATGCACTCTGAAATTACTTAACCCTGAAATATTCTACTAATAATACTTCTACACAGAGTATTAATTTGAATGAATTCTTTTCTGTGATTTATGAATTGTATGTTTATGTTTAACCCTTCCTCTCTCAGAGCCGTCGCAGGTCCAGAACCCGACCGCAACCCACGCAGCGCGGGACGACTACCTGAAGGTGTACTGGCGTCAGGCCGCTGGGGACTTGGACTTCTACCAGGTGTTCATCAAACACAACAACATGTTCCTGCAGAACAAGACGGTTCTGAAGACGCAGAAGGAGTGTGTGTTTACCGGCCTGGTGCCAGGCAGACTCTACACGGTGCTGGTGAGCACCTGGAGCGGGAAGTACCAAACCAGTGCCTCCACTCACGGCCGGACCTGTGAGTGACCTTTGACCCCTTTGATACACGAACACTTTACACTCCACTGGTGGGTCGAACATGACAGTTACACTTTGGCTACGTTTTGGCACCAGATGTGAATTTACCTGAATTAGAAGTGCTTTATTTCAGCAGCCTCAGCTGCTCTCAGGTCAGATTTGACCGTTAGGATGTTTTTGGACACCTTTACTTGTCTGAGAAAAGAATGAAATGCAATGTAATCAAATGCCATGATAATGAAGCCATAACTGGTTACCAGAAGTCAACTGTGTGAAATCAACTGTGTGCAGACAGACTGACACTTTCTCTGCTGTCCATCGTGCAGTTCCAGCTGCAGTCCGGTCCCTGGTTCTTGCTGGACGGGGTACCGAGGACCTGCGGGTGACGTGGTCTGCTGCCCTGGGGGACCTAGATCACTACGAAGTGCAGCTGCTGTTCAATGATATGAAGGTGTTTCCTCCGATCACTCTGGGCAGCGGCGTGGGAGAGTGCGTGCTGTCATCACTCACACCTGGACGGCTCTACAAGATCCTTGTTTCTACTTTCAGCGGCCCCAACCAAAGGGCCCAGTTCATCGAGGGCCGTACAGGTCAGACTCCCTGTGACGAGGACAGAAGTGAACAGTGTGGCAGTTATACAATGTAGCTGTAGCTCAAGGGGAATGAGAGGTCGTCCTGAAACCGCAAGGTCCACGGTTCCATCCCTGGTCTCCCCATAGTTTGCATGTCAAAGTTACCATGTGACAGTGTTACAGTGTAACTGTAATACAGTGTTACAATGTGACTATAATACAGTGTTACAATGTAATTATAATACAGTGTTACAATGTGACAGTGTTACAGTGTAACTGTAATACAGTGTTACAATGTGACTATAATACAGTGTTACAATGTAATTATAATACAGTGTTACAATGTAATTATAATACAGTGTTACAATGTGACAGTGTTACAATGTGTGTTGCAGTGTTTCTGTTGTCTTGGTTCAAAAGTGTCTCTTCCCTCCTCAGTTCCCAGTAAAGTGAAGAACATCCACATCAGTAACAGCGGAGACAGCAGCAGCCTGAAGGTGAGCTGGACCTGCGGTCAGGGCGACGTGGACGGGTACTCGGTGTTCCTGTACAGACGGGACAGACAGCTGGACGTCCGGCCCGTCCTCAAACACCACAGCGAGGTGACGTTTGGCTCCCTGCAGCCGGGACAGATGTACAGTGTGACGGTTCAGTCCGTCAGCGGATACCTGCTCAACAACAACACCGCCACAGGACGCACAGGTAATACACTGAACTATGCTGTACTATGCTGTACTACACAGGTAATGCACTGAACTATGCTGTACTATGCTGTACTATGCTGTACTACACTGTACTACACAGGTATTACACTGAACTATGCTGTACTATGATGTATTATACTGTACTATGCTGTACTATACTGTACTATGCTGTACTACACTGTACTACACCGGTATTACACTGAACTATGCTGTACTATACTGTACTATGCTGTACTATGCTGTACTATACTGTACTATGCTGTAGTATGCTGTACTGCACCGTAATACACAGTACTGCAGACAGAGTACTATACAGTACATACATTTATATTTATATAATACACTGACACATTTTATTATACAACCAGATTAATGAGATTATCAGTGGTCGTTGTTTGCATTAAATAAAATGTATTTTCCAATGTTTTTGTGTTGTTCTAGTATAGATTGATATATATATATATATATATATAATATGATACATTCCATCATACTTGTCCCTCAGTGCCCTCAGCAGTGACGGGGCTGCAGGTGGAGGAGCTCCAGCTCACCTGCAGCCTCCAGGTGAGCTGGCAGGAGGCTCTGGGCGCGTCGGACGGGTACGTCCTGCAGCTTCTGGATGAGCGAGGCAGTCTGGTGACCAACTCCTCTCAGGCCTCTGGACACACCAGGTTCAAGTTTGAAGGCCTCACCCCAGGCAAGAGGTACCGAGTCCTGGTTCAGACCACCAGCGGCGGCGTCCACAGCCAGGGAGTCAGCGCTGGGGCTCGAACGCGTAAGACTTCCTGTTTCTGACTCAGATGGGAAAGTGTGCTTCACTGATCAACTGTCTGAACATTTCTTTATAAAAAGTTTGTTTGTATTTTGAGAAGTCATTATGTTCCGAAATAACACTTCCAACACTTCCAACAAAAATATGTAATAATGGGAATACATTTGGATTATTTCTATGTGCTCATAAATAATATGCATATTTACACCTCTAATAATGAAGTTGTAATATTTCTCCATATTAAAATACAGATCATACCCCCTCCCTCTGTCCTGTCAGGTCCTGCAGCCGTCACTGATCTGTCCATCAAAGCCAACGCCACCACCCACCTGTCCTTCCACTGGTCTCCACCTCACGGAGAGTTTGACCTTTATGATATTTTCTTGTATAAAAGTGACGACTCGCTGCAGGAGAGACGGCGCGGCCAGTCCAGCAGTCAGCAGTGCTCCTTCCAGGGTCTCAGACCTGGAGCTCCGTACCGGATGGTGGTGGTGACCCACAGTGGAGAGCAGACCAGTCAGTCCTCCATCTGGGCCCGGACCGGTGAGAGGCTTCACAGCACTATTATGAATCGGGCTCAGACCCAGAAACATTTGTGCTGCTTTGTTATTATTTCTTTGTGATGATATGCAGGTGCTTCCCAAAAAAAAAAAATATATATATATAGACTCCAGGCGGCGAATTAACGCCCCAAAACTAACCCTCCAGCTGCTGCTGTCCTTTTGTTCAGCAAAAAAAGGGTTAGAACCCAAAGTGGATGCCTGCTGCTATTATTATTATTATTATTATTATTATCCATCCATCCATCCATCCATTATCAGCCACTTATCCGGGGTCGGGTCGCGGTGGCAGCAGGTTCAGCAGGCCGACCCAGGCTTCCCTCTCACCCACAACACTTTCCAGCTCAATCTGGGGGATCCCGAGGCGTTCCAAGGCCAGCCGGGAGATATAATCCCTCCAGGGTGTCCTCGGTCTTCCCCGGGGTCTCGTACCAGTTGGATGTGCCTGGAAAACCTCTAATGGGAGGCGTCCAGGAGGCATCCTGACTAGATGCTGAACCACCTCAGCTGACTCCTTTAACACGAAGGAGTAGAGCCTCGACTCCAAGCTCCCTCCTGATGTCCGAGCTCCTTACCCTATCTCTAAGGCTGAGCCCTACAGAGGAAACTCATCTCCTTACTCTATCTCTAAGGCTGAGCCCTACAGAGGAAACTCATCTCCTTACCCTATCTCTAAGGCTGAGCCCGGCCACCCTATGGAGGAAGCTCATTTCGGCCGCTTGTATCCGAGACCTCGTTCTTTCGGTCACGACCCAGAGTTCGTGACCATAGGTGAGGGTTGGAACGTAGACCGACCAGTAAATGGAGAGCTTTGCCTTCCGGCTCAGCTCCTCTTCACCAAGACGGCCCGGTACAGCGCCTGTTTTACTGCTGCAGCCGCACTGATCCGCCTGTCGATCTCCCGCTCCACCTTACCCTCACTCGTGAACCAGACCCCGAGATACTTGAACTCCTTCGCTTGGGGTAGGCAGTTTGTCCCCACCTGGAGGGAGCAGTCCACCGGTTTCCTGCAGAGCACCATGGCCTCAGATTTGGAGGTGCTAACTCTCATCCCTGCCACTTTACACTCGGCTGCAAAACGCCCCAGTGAATGCTGGAGGTCACGGTCCGAGGAGGCAAACAGGACCACATCATCCGCGAACAGCAGAGAGGCGATCCCGAGACTCCCGAACCGGATCCTCTCCGCCCCCTGGCTGTGCCTAGATATCCTGTCCTTGAAAGTCACGAACATTTTATTGCTATTACTATTACTAATATTATCATTATTATTATTGTTACTATTATTATTATTAATAAACTATCACTGTCAAAATAAAGGTGATACTGTTGAAGTCCTATTTTCTCATTTTGGACTGACAGGTTTGTTAAAGGCTCTGTTTAAACCTTTGCCCTCCGTCTCGTCTTCAGTCCCGGCAGCCGTGGTGTCTCTGAAGGCTCGCAGTGGGAATCAGTCTGATGCTCTGTGGGTGAGCTGGGATCGTGGCAGCGGGGATCTGAGCGGGTACCTGCTGTCTCTCTACGACCCTGACGGCTCTCAGCGGGCCGCGCAGCCGCTGGGCTCAGTGGCCACAGAGTTTGTCTTCTCAGGCCTGGTGCCCGGTCGACTGTACCGAGCCGAGGTGTTGAGCCTCAGCGGAGAGCTGAGCAACAGAGCCAGCACACTGGGAAGAACTGGTGAGAAGTAACTGATGGAATATCCTGAAATGTCCTGGAATATCAAAGAAGCCTGAGACATGTAGTTGAATACAAACGTAGAAGATTCATACTTGATGCTTTTAGTCCAGAAGTCTGTAAATGAGAATATGTTTCTGTCCTCCTCAGCTCCAAGACCCCCCACCTCCTTCCTGTTTGGGGGGGTCACCAACACCTCCCTGGAGGTTTCCTGGAGCGGCAACGTGGACTCCGACTACGATGACTTCGACCTGCAGTGGACTCCTCGGGACCGGTTGTCCGTCATCGACCCGTACCACAGCCGCACCTCCGGCAGCCGCATCCTGAGAGGGATGTTCCCCGGACGGCTGTACACCTTCAGCCTCCGCAGTGTCAGTGGGGCCACGGAGCCGGGGGCCACGGCCACCTACAGCACAGCCATTCAGAACAGCATCCGGACCAGTAGGTGGCAGCACTTCAATTCATTGTGCTCTGTTTGTCCCTCTAAGGTACTATGAGCTCTCTAGTTGGGTAATATGGTACTATGAGCTCCTTAACTTTACACTTTCACATAACACTTCATTCCGTGCACTTTGTTTTAACTTACTTTTTTATACTCTGTAGATCCCATTGTAAATATTCATGCTCCCATTTTATTGCACTCTGTTTTATGTTTATTGTTAAATATTAAATAGAGGAAGGAGATGAGTTTCCTCTGTAGGGCTCAGCCTTATAGATAGGGAAAGGAGATGAGTTGATGATGATATGATACTAATAATAATACTAGTAATAATAATGATAATAATAATAATCTAAAATATAATACACTTTTCAAAAATGAATTCATTATTGGATTATTTTCTGTTCCTTATTTTTCTGGAGTGAAATACATGAATAGATGTACTATATGGTACCTCATTATGTGCATATTAATAATACTTGTGAGTTCTTGTACTTGTGTCTTGCCGTAGAACCGGAGCGAGTCCACGGCCTCCACTGTCGCCCTCAGAGCTCCACCTCCATCTGCTGCTCCTGGGGGCCCCCGGAGGCCGACTACGACTCCTACACCATCGAGTGTCTCCACCAGGACTCCCGGGTCCTGGTCTACTCACGCCGCACCGGCAAGGACTCCACCAGCTACCTCATCACCCAGCTGGAGCCCCACAAGCGTTACGCCGTCTCTGTGAAGGTGATCTCAGACCAGACCACCAGCGAGGAGGCTCTGGACAGCGTGGTGACCATGATCGACCGTAAGGACACCGACACCTCCTGACCTGAAGGATACTTTAAAGTTCATGTCTGACACCTCGATGACTCCTCAGGTCCTCCGGTGCCCCCTCTCAGTACCCGGGTCAGTGGCCGGACCGCTGTGGTCACCAAGTCCTCCATCTTCTTCAAGTTCAACTGCAGCTGGTTCAGTGACATCAACGGAGCCATCAAGTTCTTCACTGTGGTTGTTACAGAGTCCCAAGGTACGTATGTATGTATGTATGTATGTATGTATGTATGTATGTATGTATGTATATATATATATATGTATGTATGTATGTATATG
>JBAMJR010000393.1:60000-115000 GCA_038501785.1 Myoxocephalus aenaeus
TTAGAATTTCAATAGGTCCTCGACTCTGACTACTATAATAACATAATATTATTATAGTAGTAACAATCATTCCTTTTTATCTTTACGAACCATAACTTGTGTAAATGAGTCAGAAGGTTTTTATTCTCAACGTTTTATCGTGAAAGTCTTTTGTTAAAAAGTAGGAAAAAAAATATGTTTGGATTTTGTGCAGTTTATTCATTTGAAGAGAACAGAATATCTTCTGAACTCATAAGGTTTATGTGCATTGCATGAATATTCATTGGGGGTATGAAAGAGGTTTGTATGCCCTGTGCTGCGTCTGCAGGCTCAGCGTCCGAGCGTTCACTCAGCTGTTCGATGAAGACAAGAACGACTCTCTGTTCAGCGACACCTTCCTGTCGCCGCCTGTGGTCACCGAGGCCGGTAAGACATCTTCCAGTCAGAACATATGAACATATTTATGTTCATTGTATTATTATGTATAGCTGGAGAAAACTGTAGAAACACTTGTGAATGAAGGCCTTCACTGTGTCCTCCCTCAGAGCCTCTGAGCGGGGTGATGGAGGGCGTCGGTGCCGCCCTGTTCCTCGTCGTCACGATGGTGGGCGTCGCCGCTCTGCTACTCTGTAGACGAACGGCTCGCAAAGAGTGAGTATCAAAAACCTGAAGCTGAACCCGACTCCACCCTCCTGTTGTCATTGGACAATTGTTTTTCATTATGAAATCTCAAAAATAAAAAGCTCCTCTTACCTCCTCACTAACAGTTATGAAAGTACGCACTCCTGTCAGGTCTGTGCTGCTCTCTGCTGGACTGGAACACAACACCTCCTCACTAGCTGGGCTGGAACACAACACCTCCTCACTAGCTGGGCTGGAACACAACACCTCCTCACTAGCTGGGCTGGAACACAACACCTCCTCACTAGATAGACTGGAACACAACACCTCCTCACTAGCTGGGCTGGAACACAACACCTCCTCACTAGCTGGGCTGGAACACAACACCTCCTCACTAGCTGGGCTGGAACACAACACCTCCTCACTAGATAGACTGGAACACAACACCTCCTCACTAGATGGGCTGGAACACAACACCTCCTCACTAGATAGACTGGAACACAACACCTCCTCACTAGATAGACTGGAACACAATACCTCCTCACTAGATAGGCTGGAACACAACACCTCCTCACTAGATAGGCTGGAACACAACACCTCCTCACTAGATGGGCTGGAACACAACACCTCCTCACTAGATAGGCTGGAACACAACACCTCCTCACTAGATAGGCTGGAACACAACACCTCCTCACTAGATAGACTGGAACACAACACCTCCTCACTAGATGGACTGGAACACAACACCTCCTCACTAGATGGGCTGGAACACAACACCTCCTCACTAGATGGGCTGGAACACAACACCTCCTCACTAGATAGACTGGAACACAACACCTCCTCACTAGATGGGCTGGAACACAACACCTCCTCACTAGATAGGCTGGAACACAACACCTCCTCACTAGATAGACTGGAACACAACACCTCCTCACTAGATGGGCTGGAACACAACACCTCACTAGATGGACTGGAACACAACACCTCCTCACTAGATGGACTGGAACACAACACCTCCTCACTAGATGGACTGGAACACAACACCTCCTCACTAGATGGGCTGGAACACAACACCTCCTCACTAGATGGGCTGGAACACAACACCTCCTCACTAACACTAATGCCAGTACTCTGCTGTGTTTCAGAGTTCAGGAGAGATCGACAGTCAGGATGAATGTGAGGAGAGAGATGCCGACATCAGGATTCCACCTGGGAGTCAGAGGGTAAAAGTACTGCATATAATACTACATACTGTACTGTAGTGATTACACTCAGGACACTACTACATTATATTACATTACATTTCATTTAGCTGACGCTTTTATCTAAAGTGACAATAGTACATACCTGATGATGCATATTAACACTAGGAATACTACTGTAGTACACTGCTGATTATACTGCATACTAACACTAGGAATACTACTGTAGTACACTGCTGATTATACTGCATACTAACACTAGGAATACTACTGTAGTACACTGCTGATTATACTGCATACTAATCAGTGGTGGGCCGTCAGGGCCTGCTAAACCTTCTCTGCTGGCCTAAACAGAATCACAAAGTTATAGCTATTTTATAATAGAATTTTGTAATTTTTATTATTTTTGTCATTTTTTATAATTAAAAGTTATATATATTTTATAATGTAATTGTTTTTCAGAAATACACTACATGTATTATAATTATTTTTCCCTGTTAGCTTATTTTCTCATTGACCAGCTCCTGTCTTGTCTGTTCCTCCTGCCTGTCTGTCTGCTGCTGGTCTGGCAGCGAGCTGCTCTTCCCTCAACCCTTAACGCTCTTTATCCAATCAGATCTCACCTCTGTTTCTCTCTATGTCTCTCTCTCTTCTCTCTCTCCGCCGGTTAAACACATGTGACAGCCAGCGAGGGGGTTCTGCACTGTGATTCCTCACAGAGACAGCATAGCACCCTGCACACACACTCCGGTACATTAGGTAGCGCCGACGGTATGCATCTAGTCAAGTTGGTTGCGATCCACCACTTAAACGTGTAGAAGAAGAAGCTGCCGCTGCAGAGACTTTCCCTGTGGACTCTGTGGCCCAATCCCAATCTCTCTGTGGCCCAATCCCAGTGGTATATAAAGTACCCAAAAGCCATACTTGAGTAAAAGTAAAGATACCTTACTGGAAAATTACTCCAGTAAAAGTAAAAGTCACCTAATAAAATACTACTGGAGTAAAAGTCTTAAAGTATCTGATATTTTCTGTACTTAAGTATCAAAAGTATTTTTCTGATATAAAATGTACTTAACTATTGAAAGTAAAAGTAGAAGTACATGCTTTTAATAAAAGAGCAAAGGGTCAGAATTTTGAGAATTATGAAGTTTATTCTTTTAAGTGCTGTGGCCACCATGACCAAGGACAAGGAGTTGTGTTGAAAATAACTGGGTTGGCTGTGATCCATCCATATATATTATGTTCAACATAATATATTGTACCTAAGTATACTCTTGCATCTACTATGAATTTATCATCATAATTCTCCAAAAAGCAATATGACACTAAGGAGTTGTAACAGTGTGGTTATAAGTATGCTCATTCAGCCCGGTACCGGTCTGTGGGTCCCTTGGTACCGGGTCGTGGGTCCCTTGGTACCGGGCTGTGGGTCCCTTGGTACCGGGCCGCACAGAAAGAATGAATGGAAAATAAAAATAAAATAAAAAAAATAAAGGCCAGAACGATGTTTTATTGTGAAAAAAGACCGCATACATCCGTCTGTGGTGACCTCAGACGGTCAAGATGTTCCGTTACTCTAAAAATGAAACTTAAAAGTCTGTTTAACTTTGCCGGTGTTCTGGATTAAAACCAAGGCAGAGTATCCTGAGAAAAAGCATGAAAACCTGCTTCCATTTCAACATCCTGTCTTTGTGCAGCGCGTTATAAGTTAAGCAGTAGACTGGACTAAAGGTTTAGTTAGGAGTAGAGTCAGTAGACTGGACTAAAGGTTTAGTTAGCAGTAGAGTCAGTAGACTGGACTAAAGGTTTAGTTAGCAGTAGAGTCAGTAGACTGGACTAAAGGTTTAGTTAGGAGTAGAGTCAGTAGACTGGACTAAAGGTTTAGTTAGCAGTAGAGTCAGTAGACTGGACTAAAGGTTTAGTTAGCAGTAGAGTCAGTAGACTGGACTAAAGGTTTAGTTAGGAGTAGAGTCAGTAGACTGGACTAAAGGTTTAGTTAGCAGTAGAGTCAGTAGACTGGACTAAAGGTTTAGTTAGCAGTAGAGTCAGTAGACTGGACTAAAGGTTTAGTTAGCAGTAGAGTCAGTAGACTGGACTAAAGGTTTAGTTAGCAGTAGAGTCAGTAGACTGGACTAAAGGTTTAGTTAGCAGTAGAGTCAGTAGACTGGACTAAAGGTTTAGTTAGCAGTAGAGGCAGTAGACTGGACTAAAGGTTTAGTTAGCAGTAGAGTCAGTAGACTGGACTAAAGGTTTAGTTAGCAGTAGAGTCAGTAGACTGGACTAAAGGTTTAGTTAGGAGTAGAGTCAGTAGACTGGACTAAAGGTTTAGTTAGCAGTAGAGTCAGTAGACTGGACTAAAGGTTTAGTTAGCAGTAGAGTCAGTAGACTGGACTAAAGGTTTAGTTAGCAGTAGAGTCAGTAGACTGGACTAAAGGTTTAGTTAGCAGTAGAGTCAGTAGACTGGACTAAAGGTTTAGTTAGGAGTAGACTGGACATAACGAACACACGTCGGGTGTCGTTGTCTCCCGTCTCTCCGAGGTCGGACCCGGTCCGTGAAAATATTGTCTTCACGTAACCGGTCTGTGGCGCATAAAGGTTTGGGAGCGCTGGACGAGAGGATGTAGAGGGCTAATGCAGAATATTGTGATTCGCAAAACCTGCTTCGTGGAGTCTGTGTCCTGTGTTTTTTTTCTTCTAAAGATAGATTTGATTTTGTAGCGAGTAACGAAGGTTTCAGGGGAAATGTATCGGAGTAAAAGTACCAGTTTTCTTTGCAAAATGTAGTGAAGTAAAAGTAATTACCCACAGTTCATAGCAATGTGACGTTAAACACGCAGTTCCCAATGGAAGAATGGAGACGATGCGCGTATTTATGTATACGATTTCAGACAGCAGGCCTAAGTAGAAAATGCACGGCCCGCCACTGATACTAACACTAGGAATACTACTGTAGTACACTGCTGATTATACTGCATACTGACACTTATAATAATATATTAATAATAGGACTATTACTAACATTGTACCTCCGATCTGTCAACCAGTATTACCTGCACTACTAATTATAATCCTAAAGTGAATGTTAATTCTGAGATTAATACTAATACTACTAGTAGTACGATTAATAACTCCTGGTGAAAACAAGATATTGTAAATAATTGAAAATGAACCGCTGTGCTGGATCATTCATCATTCTTTACTTTTATTACTGTTTTTTATTGCTTATTTAGAATAATATAATGTTTTTGCCTCTTCTTGCACTTTACCCTCTGCTGCTGTAAATCTCCCCACTGCGGGATGAATAAAGGATTATCTTCTCTTATTCATGGCCACATGTTAACATCCCTTCCTCCTTTTATTCCTCAGAAACCGTAGAGTCTCAAGGTGAGAAATTCAAACTTCTTCTCTTCAACACTTAGTTTTAGCAGTTTGTTTTCTTACTAAAACATTTACTTTGTGTCTTTCAGTCCCATCAAGATCCTGAACTTTGAGAGTCACTACAACAAGCTGCAGGCCGACTCCAACTACCTGCTGTCAGACGAGTACGAGGTGACCTGAAACACAACATAGAAACAGATGTAAAGAGTCACAGAGAGCATGACAAATGTTACAGATTATAAAGAGAAACACAAATTAAACTCCTCCCCACTTAGTTACTTATCCATCACATTCAACGCATTTCCTGATCTGAGGTCAGTTTACACTGGAGGAGAAAATCCCTGAAAAAGATGCTCATCAGTCAGAGATGGAGCAGAAAGAGCAACATAACGATGCTGATCAGTCATAGATGGAGCAGACAGAGCAACATGATGAAGCTCATCAGAGATGGAGCAGACAGAGCAACATAACGATGCTCATCAGTCAGAGATGGAGAAGACAGAGCAACATAACGATGCTCATCAGAGATGGAGCAGACAGAGCAACATAACGATGCTCATCAGTCAGAGATGGAGCAGACAGAGCAACATGATGAAGCTCATCAGAGATGGAGCAGACAGAGCAACATAACGATGCTCATCAGTCAGAGATGGAGAAGACAGAGCAACATAACGATGCTCATCAGAGATGGAGCAGACAGAGCAACATAACGATGCTCATCAGTCAGAGATGGAGAAGACAGAGCAACATAACGATGCTCATCAGAGATGGAGCAGACAGAGCAACATGATGAAGCTCATCAGAGATGGAGCAGACAGAGCAACAAAACGATGCTCATCAGACAGAGATGGAGAAGACAGAGCAACATAACGATGCTCATCAGAGATGGAGCAGACAGAGCAACATAACGATGCTCATCAGTCAGAGATGGAGCAGACAGAGCAACATGATGAAGCTCATCAGAGATGGAGCAGACAGAGCAACATAACGATGCTCATCAGTCAGAGATGGAGAAGACAGAGCAACATAACGATGCTCATCAGAGATGGAGCAGACAGAGCAACATAACGATGCTCATCAGTCAGAGATGGAGCAGACAGAGCAACATGATGAAGCTCATCAGAGATGGAGCAGACAGAGCAACAAAACGATGCTCATCAGTCAGAGATGGAGCAGACAGAGCAACATAACGATGCTCATCAGTCAGAGATGGAGCAGACAGAGCAACAAAACGATGCTCATCAGTCAGAGATGGAGCAGACAGAGCAACAAAACGATGCTCATCAGAGATGGAGAAGACAGAGCAACATAACGATGCTCATCAGTCAGAGATGGAGAAGACAGAGCAACAAAACGATGCTCATCAGTCAGAGATGGAGCAGACAGAGCAACATAACGATGCTCATCAGTCAGAGATGGAGCAGACAGAGCAACATAACGATGCTCATCAGAGATGGAGCAGACAGAGCAACATAACGATGCTCATCAGAGATGGAGCAGACAGAGCAACATAACGATGCTCATCAGTCAGAGATGGAGCAGACAGAGCAACATAACGATGCTCATCAGTCAGAGATGGAGCAGACAGAGCAACATGATGAAGCTCATCAGAGATGGAGCAGACAGAGCAACATAACGATGCTCATCAGTCAGAGATGGAGAAGACAGAGCAACATAACGATGCTCATCAGTCAGAGATGGAGCAGACAGAGCAACATGATGAAGCTCATCAGAGATGGAGCAGACAGAGCAACATAACGATGCTCATCAGACAGAGATGGAGCAGACAGAGCAACATAACGATGCTCATCAGAGATGGATCAGAAAGAGCAACATAACGATGCTCATCAGTCAGAGATGGAGCAGACAGAGCAACAAAACGATGCTCATCAGAGATGGAGAAGACAGAGCAACATAACGATGCTCATCAGTCAGAGATGGAGAAGACAGAGCAACATAACAATGCTCATCAGTCAGAGATGGAGCAGACAGAGCAACATAACAATGCTCATCAGTCAGAGATGGAGCAGACAGAGCAACATGATGAAGCTCATCAGAGATGGAGCAGACAGAGCAACATAACGATGCTCATCAGTCAGAGATGGAGCAGACAGAGCAACATGATGAAGCTCATCAGAGATGGAGCAGACAGAGCAACAAAACGATGCTCATCAGTCAGAGATGGAGCAGACAGAGCAACATAACGATGCTCATCAGTCAGAGATGGAGCAGACAGAGCAACATAACGATGCTCATCAGAGATGGAGCAGACAGAGCAACATAACGATGCTCATCAGTCAGAGATGGAGCAGACAGAGCAACATGATGAAGCTCATCAGAGATGGAGCAGACAGAGCAACAAAACGATGCTCATCAGTCAGAGATGGAGCAGACAGAGCAACATAACGATGCTCATCAGTCAGAGATGGAGAAGACAGAGCAACATAACGATGCTCATCAGAGATGGAGCAGACAGAGCAACATAACGATGCTCATCAGACAGAGATGGAGCAGACAGAGCAACATAACGATGCTCATCAGAGATGGAGCAGACAGAGCAACATAACGATGCTCATCAGAGATGGAGCAGAAAGAGCAACATAACGATGCTCATCAGTCAGAGATGGAGCAGACAGAGCAACAAAACGATGCTCATCAGAGATGGAGAAGACAGAGCAACATAACGATGCTCATCAGACAGAGATGGAGCAGACAGAGCAACAAAACGATGCTCATCAGAGATGGAGAAGACAGAGCAACAAAACGATGCTCATCAGTCAGAGATGGAGCAGACAGAGCAACATAACGATGCTCATCAGTCAGAGATGGAGCAGACAGAGCAACAAAACGATGCTCATCAGTCAGAGATGGAGCAGACAGAGCAACATAACGATGCTCATCAGTCAGAGATGGAGAAGACAGAGCAACATAACGATGCTCATCAGAGATGGAGAAGACAGAGCAACATAACGATGCTCATCAAATAGAGATGGAGCAGACAGAGCAACAAAACGATGCTCATCAGTCAGAGATGGAGCAGACAGAGCAACATAACGATGCTCATCAGTCAGAGATGGAGCAGACAGAGCAACAAAACGATGCTCATCAGTCAGAGATGGAGAAGACAGAGCAACATAACGATGCTCATCAAATAGAGATGGAGCAGACAGAGCAACATAACGATGCTCATCAGTCAGAGATGGAGCAGACAGAGCAACATAACGATGCTCATCAGAGATGGAGCAGACAGAGCAACATAACGATGCTCATCAGTCAGAGATGGAGCAGACAGAGCAACATAACGATGCTCATCAGTCAGAGATGGAGCAGACAGAGCAACATAACGATGCTCATCAGAGATGGAGCAGACAGAGCAACATAACGATGCTCATCAGTCAGAGATGGAGCAGACAGAGCAACATAACGATGCTCATCAGAGATGGAGCAGACAGAGCAACATAACGATGCTCATCAGACAGAGATGGAGCAGACAGAGCAACATAACGATGCTCATCAGACAGAGATGGAGCAGACAGAGCAACATAACGATGCTCATCAGAGATGGAGAAGACAGAGCAACATAACGATGCTCATCAAATAGAGATGGAGCAGACAGAGCAACAAAACAATGCTCATCAGTCAGAGATGGAGCAGACAGAGCAACAAAACGATGCTCATCAGTCAGAGATGGAGAAGACAGAGCAACATAACGATGCTCATCAAATAGAGATGGAGCAGACAGAGCAACATAACGATGCTCATCAGTCAGAGATGGAGCAGACAGAGCAACATAACGATGCTCATCAGAGATGGAGCAGACAGAGCAACATAACGATGCTCATCAGTCAGAGATGGAGCAGACAGAGCAACATAACGATGCTCATCAGTCAGAGATGGAGCAGACAGAGCAACATAACGATGCTCATCAGAGATGGAGCAGACAGAGCAACATAACGATGCTCATCAGTCAGAGATGGAGCAGACAGAGCAACATAACGATGCTCATCAGAGATGGAGCAGACAGAGCAACATAACGATGCTCATCAGACAGAGATGGAGCAGACAGAGCAACATAACGATGCTCATCAAATAGAGATGGAGCAGTAGTTTTTTATTCAGTAACATTATTATTGAAAGAACAATAATCGGTTTAATCCAAACGTATGTTTTGCTCAATGATATACATTCACATGCCAGAAGACATTTGATTTACTTAATTTTTGAAGAACCTCTGACTTCATCGTGACTCAGTTGTGTTGTTTTCTTCAGGATCTGAAGGACGTCGGTCGTAATCAACCGCTGGACTCGGCTCTGCTGCCAGAGAACCGCGGCAAGAACCGGTACAACAACATCCTGCCCTGTGAGTGACACGTATCATTATATATTTATATACATTAATATATTAACACAGATGAGAAGACTCATTAATACAGAGGAGAAGACTCATTAACTCATTAACACAGAGAAGAAGACTCATTAACACAGTGGAGAAGACTCATTAATACAGAGGAGAAGACTCATTAACACATTAACACAGAGAAGAAGACTCATTAACACAGTGGAGAAGACTCATTAATACAGAGGAGAAGACTCATTAACACATTAACACAGAGAAGAAGACTCATTAACACAGTGGAGAAGACTCATTAATACAGAGGAGAAGACTCATTAACACATTAACACAGAGGAGAAGACTCATTAACTCATTAACACAGAGGAGGAGAAGACTCATTAATACAGAAAAGACTCATTAATACAGAGAAGACTCATTAACACATTAATACAGAGAAGAAGACTCATTAACACAGAGGAGAAGACTCATTAATACAGAGAAGAAGACTCATTAACACAGAGGAGAAGACTCATTAATACAGAGAAGAAGACTCATTAACACAGAGGAGGAGACTCATTAACACAGAGGAGAAGACTCATTAACACATTAACACAGAGGAGGAGAAGACTCATTAATACAGAGAAGAAGACTCATTAACACAGAGGAGGAGACTCATTAACACATTAACACAGAGGAGGAGAAGACTCATTAACTCATTAACACAGAGGAGAAGACTCATTAATACAGAGGAGAAGACTCATTAACACAGAGGAGAAGACTCATCAACACATTAACACAGAGGAGGAGAAGACTCATTAACTCATTAACACAGAGGAGAAGACTCATTAATACAGAGGAGAAGACTCATTAACACTTTAACACAGAGGAGAAGACTCATTAACTCATTAACACAGAGGAGGAGAAGACTCATTAATACAGAAAAGACTCATTAATACAGAGAAGACTCATTAACACATTAATACAGAGAAGAAGACTCATTAACACAGAGGAGAAGACTCATTAATACAGAGAAGAAGACTCATTAACACAGAGGAGGAGACTCATTAACACAGAGGAGAAGACTCATTAATACAGAGAAGAAGACTCATTAACACAGAGGAGGAGACTCATTAACACAGAGGAGAAGACTCATTAATACAGAGAAGAAGACTCATTAACACAGAGGAGGAGACTCATTAACACAGAGAAGAAGACTCATTAACACAGTGGAGAAGACTCATTAATACAGAGGAGAAGACTCATTAACACATTAACACAGAGGAGGAGAAGACTCATTAATACAGAGGAGAAGACTCATTAACACAGAGGAGAAGACTCATCAACACATTAACACAGAGGAGGAGAAGACTCATTAACTCATTAACACAGAGGAGAAGACTCATTAATACAGAGGAGAAGACTCATTAACACTTTAACACAGAGGAGAAGACTCATTAACTCATTAACACAGAGGAGGAGAAGACTCATTAATACAGAAAAGACTCATTAATACAGAGAAGACTCATTAACACATTAATACAGAGAAGAAGACTCATTAACACAGAGGAGAAGACTCATTAATACAGAGAAGAAGACTCATTAACACAGAGGAGGAGACTCATTAACACAGAGGAGAAGACTCATTAATACAGAGAAGAAGACTCATTAATACAGAGGAGAAGACTCATTAACACATTAACACAGAGAAGAAGACTCATTAACACAGTGGAGAAGACTCATTAATACAGAGGAGAAGACTCATTAACACATTAACACAGAGGAGGAGAAGACTCATTAATACAGAGGAGAAGACTCATTAACACAGAGGAGAAGACTCATTAACACATTAACACAGAGGAGGAGAAGACTCATTAACTCATTAACACAGAGGAGAAGACTCATTAATACAGAGGAGAAGACTCATTAACACATTAACACAGAGGAGAAGACTCATTAACTCATTAACACAGAGGAGGAGAAGACTCATTAATACAGAAAAGACTCATTAATACAGAGAAGACTCATTAACACATTAATACAGAGAAGAAGACTCATTAACACAGAGGAGAAGACTCATTAATACAGAGAAGAAGACTCATTAACACAGAGGAGGAGACTCATTAACACAGAGGAGAAGACTCATTAATACAGAGAAGAAGACTCATTAACACAGAGGAGGAGACTCATTAACACAGAGGAGGAGACTCATTAACACATTAACACAGAGAAGAAGACTCATTAACACAGTGGAGAAGACTCATTAATACAGAGGAGAAGACTCATTAACACATTAACACAGAGGAGGAGAAGACTCATTAATACAGAGGAGAAGACTCATTAACACAGAGGAGAAGACTCATTAACACATTAACACAGAGGAGGAGAAGACTCATTAACTCATTAACACAGAGGAGAAGACTCATTAATACAGAGGAGAAGACTCATTAACACATTAACACAGAGGAGAAGACTCATTAACTCATTAACACAGAGGAGGAGAAGACTCATTAATACAGAAAAGACTCATTAATACAGAGAAGACTCATTAACACATTAATACAGAGAAGAAGACTCATTAACACAGAGGAGAAGACTCATTAATACAGAGAAGAAGACTCATTAACACAGAGGAGGAGACTCATTAACACAGAGGAGAAGACTCATTAACACAGAGGAGAAGACTCATTAACACAGAGAAGACTCATTAACACATTAACACAGAGGGAAGACTCATTAACACAGAGGAGAAGACTCATTAATACAGAGAAGAAGACTCATTAACACAGAGAAGAAGACTCATTAACACATTAATACAGAGAAGAAGACTCATCAATACAGAGAAGAAGACTCGTCAATACAGAGAAGAAGACTCATTAACACAGAGGAGAAGACTCATTAATACAGAGAAGAAGACTCATTAACACAGAGGAGGAGACTCATTAACACAGAGAAGAAGACTCATTAACACAGAGGAGAAGACTCATTAACACAGAGAAGAAGACTCATTAATACAGAGAAGAAGACTCATTAACACAGAGGAGAAGACTCATTAACACAGAGGAGGAGACTCATTAACACAGAGGAGGAGAAGACTCATTAACACAGAGAAGAAGACTCATTAACACAGAGAAGAAGACTCATTAACACAGAGGAGGAGACTCATTAACACAGAGGAGGAGAAGACTCATTAACACAGAGGAGAAGACTCATTAACACAGAGAAGAAGACTCATTAACACAGAGGAGGAGAAGACTCATTAACACAGAGAAGAAGACTCATTAACACAGAGGAGAAGACTCATTAACACAGAGGAGAAGACTCATTAACACAGAGGAGGAGAAGACTCATTAACACAGAGAAGAAGACTCATTAATACAGAGGAGGAGACTCATTAACACAGAGAAGAAGACTCATTAACACAGAGAAGAAGACTCATTAACACAGAGGAGGAGAAGACTCATTAACACAGCGAAGAAGACTCATTAACACAGAGGAGAAGACTCATTAACACAGAGAAGAAGACTCATTAACACAGAGGAGGAGAAGACTCATTAACACAGAGGAGAAGACTCATTAACACAGAGAAGAAGACTCATTAACACAGAGGAGGAGAAGACTCATTAACACAGAGAAGAAGACTCATTAACACAGAGGAGAAGACTCATTAACACAGAGGAGAAGACTCATTAACACAGAGGAGGAGAAGACTCATTAACACAGAGAAGAAGACTCATTAACACAGAGAAGAAGACTCATTAACACAGAGGAGGAGAAGACTCATTAACACAGAGGAGGAGAAGACTCATTAACACAGAGAAGAAGACTCATTAACACAGAGAAGAAGACTCATTAACACAGAGAAGAAGACTCATTAATACAGAGGAGAAGACTCATTAACACAGAGAAGAAGACTCATTAACACAGAGGAGAAGACTCATTAACACAGAGGAGGAGACTCATTAACACAGAGAAGAAGACTCATTAACACAGAGGAGGAGACTCATTAACACAGAGGAGGAGAAGACTCATTAACACAGAGAAGAAGACTCATTAACACAGAGAAGAAGACTCATTAACACAGAGAAGAAGACTCATTAACACAGAGGAGGAGACTCATTAACACAGAGGAGGAGAAGACTCATTAACACAGAGAAGAAGACTCATTAACACAGAGGAGGAGACTCATTAACACAGAGGAGGAGACTCATTAACACAGAGGAGGAGAAGACTCATTAACACAGAGAAGAAGACTCATTAACACAGAGGAGAAGACTCATTAACACAGAGAAGAAGACTCATTAACACAGAGGAGGAGAAGACTCCTTATGTTTCCGTTTCTGTTTCAGATGACTCCACTAGGGTGAAGCTTTCTTACGTGGATGATGATCCGTGCTCCGACTACATCAACGCCAGCTACATGCCTGTAAGATGATGATGATATTGATTATTTTATTGATTAACCAAACTGTTCTCTGAGTACTGTTGGTATTTCAATCTATGGTGGAGTTTTAAACTTCCTCCTGTAAGTTTCAGTCAGTTGTAAACTTCTTCCTGTATGTCTCAGTCCGTTTTAAACTTCTTCCTGTATGTTTCAGTCCGTTTTAAACTTCTTCCTGTATGTTTCAGTCCGTTTTAAACTTCTTCCTGTATGTTTCAGTCCGTTTTAAACTTCTTCCTGTATGTCTCAGTCAGTTTTAAACTTCTTCCTGTATGTTTCAGTCCGTTTTAAACTTCTTCCTGTATGTCTCAGTCAGTTTTAAACTTCTTCCTGTATGTCTCAGTCCGTTTTAAACTTCTTCCTGTATGTCTCAGTCCGTTTTAAACTTCTTCCTGTATGTTTCAGTCAGTTTTAAACTTCTTCCTGTATGTTTCAGTCAGTTTTAAACTTCTTCCTGTATGTTTCAGTCAGTTTTAAACTTCTTCCTGTATGTTTCAGTCAGTTTTAAACTTCTTCCTGTATGTTTCAGTCAGTTGTAAACTTCTTCCTGTATGTCTCAGTCAGTTTTAAACTTCTTCCTGTATGTTTCAGTCAGTTTTAAACTTCTTCCTGTATGTTTCAGTCAGTTTTAAACTTCTTCCTGTATGTTTCAGTCAGTTGTAAACTTCCTCCTGTATGTTTCAGTCAGTTTTAAACTCCCTGCATGTTTCAGGGGAATAACTTCCGGCGGGAATACATCGCCACACAGGGTCCTCTCCCGGGAACCAAAGATGATTTCTGGAAGCTGGTTTGGGAGCAGAACGTCCACAACATGGTGATGGTCACTCAGTGTGTGGAGAAAGGCAGGGTGAGTATGAAGTCACTGTTATTCTGTGTGACGCTTCAGCAGCACTGAGCCTCTTCCTCTTCCTCTTCCTCACCTGTTCCAGGTGAAGTGTGACCACTACTGGCCCTTTGATCAGGACCCTCTGTACTACGGAGACCTGATCGTCAGGATGACGTCAGAGTCTGTCCTCCCTGAGTGGACCATACGAGAGTTCACCATCTGCAGTGTACGTCGTTTAAACACACCACTTCATTATTAGCTTATCTTTATTATTAGCTAACGTTTATTATTAGCTAATGTGTATTATTAGCTAATGTGTATTATTAGCTAATGTTTTGTTGATATGGTAATGTTTATTATTAGCTCATGTTTATTATTAGCTAATGTGTATTATTAGCTAATGTTTTGTTGATATGGTAATGTTTATTGTTAGCTCATGTTTATTATTAGCTCATGTTTATTATTAGCTCATGTTTATTGTTAGCTCATGTTTATTATTAGCTCATGTTTATTGTTAGCTCATGTTTATTGTTAGCTCATGTTTATTATTAGCTCATGTTTATTATTAGCTCATGTTTATTATTAGCTCATGTTTATTATTAGCTCATGTTTATTGTTAGCTCATGTTTATTATTAGCTCATGTTTATTATTAGCTCATGTTTATTATTAGCTCATGTTTATTGTTAGCTCATGTTTATTGTTAGCTCATGTGTATTATTAGCTAATGTTTTGTTGATATGGTAATGTTTATTGTTAGCTCATGTTTATTGTTAGCTCATGTTTATTGTTAGCTCATGTTTATTATTAGCTCATGTTTATTGTTAGCTCATGTTTATTGTTAGCTCATGTTTATTATTAGCTCATGTTTATTATTAGCTCATGTTTATTATTAGCTCATGTTTATTATTAGCTCATGTTTATTGTTAGCTCATGTTTATTATTAGCTCATGTTTATTGTTAGCTCATGTTTATTATTAGCTCATGTTTATTATTAGCTCATGTTTATTATTAGCTCATGTTTATCATTAGCTCATGTTTATTGTTAGCTCATGTTTATTGTTTGCTTCGTGTGTATCAGGAGGAGCAGCTGAGCTTCACCCGGCTGGTCCGTCAGTTCCACTACACCGTGTGGCCGGATCACGGAGTCCCAGAGACCACGCAGTCCCTCATCCAGTTTGTCCGGACCGTGCGGGACTACATCAACAGAAGTCCTGGATCTGGACCCACCGTGGTCCATTGCAGGTACAGAACAAGGACTCGAACCCTGTCCACCTTTACGTCCTCGTCTGTTCATTACAACAGAACTTAGAAGATCAACTAATTCAGACGTTTAGACCCCAAAACCCTCTGTGATGAACCCTTCATCTGTGTGTCAGTGCCGGAGTGGGTCGGACCGGGACCTTCATCGTTCTGGACCGGGTTCTGCAGCAGCTGGACTCCAAGGACACGCTGGATATCTACGGCTCCGTGTTTGACCTGCGACTCCACCGGTCACACATGGTGCAGACTGAGGTAAGATTAAATATATCATATTATAATATAATATAATATTTTATTATATTATGTTATACAATATAATATAATGTTATGTTATACAATATAACATTATGTTATATTATATAATATTATGGTATATTATATAATATTATATTATATAACATTGTATAATATTATGTTATATAATATAATATAATATTATGTTATATGATATTATATTATTTTATGTTATGTTACATTATTAATATTATATTAATGTGACGTCGTTTCTCCTCCACCCTTCCTCAGTGTCAGTATTCGTACCTCCATCAGTGTGTTTGTGACGTTCTTAAAGCCAGAAAGCTCCAAAGTGAGCAGGAGAACCTCCTCTACCCCATCTATGGATATGTGAACTCCAACTCCCAAAGAGGTAGGTGATCATAAAACGACTTTTTAGTAATCACAGCAAGTACCAATGTTTTGAAGCAGATGCTTCTCCTGATGTTGTACAGCATGGGCCTACAGGATGTTGTGTAGCATGGACCTACAGGATGTTGTGTAGCATGGACCTACAGGAGGTTGTGCAGCATGGACCTACAGGATGTTGTGCAGCATGGACCTACAGGATGTTGTGTAGCATGGACCTACAGGATGTTGTGTAGTATAGACCTACAGGATGTTGTGTAGCATGGACCTACAGGATGTTGAGTAGCATGGACCTACAGGATGTTGAGTAGCATGGACCTACAGGATGTTGAGTAGCATGGACCTACAGGATGTTGTGTAGCATGGACCTACAGGATGTTGTGTAGCACGGACCTACAGGCATGGACCTACAGGATGTTGAGTAGCATGGACCTACAGGATGTTGTGTAGCACGGACCTACAGGCATGGACCTACAGGATGTTGAGTAGCATGGACCTACAGGCATGGACCTACAGGAGGTTGAGTAGCATGGACCTACAGGATGTTGTGTAGCACGGACATACAGACATGGACCTACAGGATGTTGTGTAGCATGGACCTACAGGCATGGACCTACAGAATGTTGAGTAGCATGGACCTACAGGATGTTGTGTAGCATGGAACTACAGGCATGGACCTACAGGATGTTGTGTAGCATGGATCTACATGATGTTGTGTAGCATGGACCTACAGGATGTTGTGCAGCATGGACCTACAGGATGTTGTGTAGCATGGACCTACATGATGTTGTGTAGCATGGACTTACAGGATGTTGTGTAGCATGGACCTACAGGATGTTGTGCAGCATGGACCTACTGGAGGTTGTGTAGCATGGACCTACAGGAGGTTGTGTAGCATGAACCTACAGGAGGTTGTATAGCATTGACCTACAGGAGATTGTGTAGCATGGACCTACAGGAGATTGTGTAGCATGGACCTACAGGAGGTTGTATAGCATGGACCTACAGGATGTTGTGTAGCATGAACCTACAGGATGTTGTGTAGCATGGACCTACAGGATGTTGTCTAGCATGGACCTACAGGATGTTGTCTAGCATGGACCTACAGGAGGTTGTGTAGCATGAACCTACAGGAGGTTGTGCAGCATGGACCTACAGGATGTTGTGTAGCATGGACCTACAGGATGTTGTGCAGCATGGACCTACAGGATGTTGTGCAGCATGGACCTACAGGATGTTGTATAGCATGGACCTACAGGATGTTGTGTAGCATGGACCTACAGGATGTTGAGTAGCATGGACCTACAGGATGTTGTGTAGCATGGACCTACAGGATGTTGTGTAGCATGGAACTACAGGCATGGACCTACAGGATGTTGAGTAGCATGGACCTACAGGATGTTGTGTAGCATGGACCTACAGGATGTTGTGTAGCATGGACCTACAGGAGGTTGGGCAGCATGGACCTACAGGATGTTGTGTAGCATGGACCTACAGGATGTTGTGTAGCATGGACCTAAAGGCATGGACCTACAGGATGTTGAGTAGCATGGACCTACAGGATGTTGTGTAGCATGGACCTACAGGAGGTTGTGCAGCATGGACCTACAGGATGTTGTGTAGCACGGACCTACAGGCATGGACCTACAGGATGTTGAGTAGCATGGACCTACAGGATGTTGAGTAGCATGGACCTACAGGCATGGACCTACAGGATGTTGAGTAGCATGGACCTACAGGCATGGACCTACAGGATGTTGAGTAGCATGGACCTACAGGCATGGACCTACAGGATGTTGTGTAGCATGAACCTACAGGATGTTGAGTAGCATGGACCTACAGGCATGGACCTACAGGATGTTGAGTAGCATGGACCTACAGGCATGGACCTACAGGATGTTGAGTAGCATGGACCTACAGGATGTTGTGTAACATGGAACTACAGGCATGGACCTACAGGATGTTGAGTAGCATGGACCTACAGGATGTTGAGTAGCATGGACCTACAGGCATGGACCTACAGGATGTTGAGTAGCATGGACCTACAGGATGTTGTGTAACATGGAACTACAGGCATGGAGTCATAGTGAGGTCGTGGGTGGGAGAGTGGGTAGTTCAGTCTTGTCAGGGTTAATTTTCCAGTGGTGTGTGGACATCCACTGAGATATGACAGTCAGACAGCAGAGATTCCTGCTGGTACCTGTGTTTCAGATTGGGAAAACAAGAGGATCAGTTGAGTGTCATCAGCGTAGCTATGGTAGGAAAAGGCATGCGAGCGAATGACAGAGCCGAGAGAGTTGGTGTACAGAGAGAAGAGGAGAGGACCCAGGATGGAGCCTTGAGGGACTCCAGTAGTGAGGGGATCCTACAGGACGTTGTGTAGCATGGACCTACAGGAACGTGTTGTTGCGGTGATGTTGGCAGTCAGGGAGAGTTGACTGTCGAGTATCACATGAGGTTCCTGTCAGTCGGGGCCAACACTGAGTTGTTGAAGGTCATAGTCAGGTCGTGGGTGGGAGAGTGGGTAGTTCAGTCTTGTCAGGGTTAATTTTCAGGTGGTGTGTGGACATCCACTGAGAGATGACTGTCAGACAGGCAGAGATTCCTGCTGCTTAGAGACATTGGAGTTAAAATAACTGATATGTATATGTTTATATATCAATCTTTTCATCTAAATATATTCATCTTTTTCCACAGAGACCCTGTGCAGACGTTGAAGAGTCTATTGACTACTGATCAATATGTTGACTACTGATCAATATCTTTAGCAACACAATGAAACATGTCAATGCTGAACTGTACATTTCATTTGTATTTGTATATATTTCTCTCTATAGATATATTTCTAAATTATGTGTTTTCATTGTGTTTTATGAGCTTTGATATTTGCACATTACAGTTTGTTCAGAGGGAGATTCATGAGGAAGAGGAGGAGGAAGAGGAGGAGGAGAGGAGTGTAGCTCCTTCATCTCTCTGTGAAAACAAACTGCAGCTTCATCTAGTTTATGATCAATACTTGATTGATGATGTTACAGTGTTTATTAATATATTACTACACATTATGTATCACTAGCTTTCACATGTAGTACCTCTGTATTCACTAGTAATAACAACTATATGAACACATCTGCATAGTGAGGACTCCGTTATGATTCATGTACTTTATTACCTGTACTTTATTTTGAAAGGACTTGTCTGTGAGAGCCGTTCATTAAACACCACAGAAGAAGTATTTCTCTGAGTATTCTTCCATCACCGACATCAAGGTACTTGTACCTGACTTTCTACTTCTCCCCCAATAACATTGTACTTCTTACTGTACTACATCTCAGAGGTAAATATAGTACTTTATACTGTACTACATCTCAGAGGTAAATGTACTTTTACTGTACTACATCTCAGAGGTAAATATAGTACTTTACACTGTATTACATCTCAGAGGTAAATGTACTTTTACTACTACATCTCAGAGGTAAATGTACTTTTACTGTACTACATCTGAGGTAAATATAGTACTTTACACTGTATTACATCTCAGAGGTAAATGTACTTTTACTACTACATCTCAGAGGTAAATGTACTTTTACTGTACTACATCTCAGAGGTAAATATAGTACTTTATACTGTACTACATCTCAGAGGTAAATATAGTACTTTATACTGTACTACATCTCAGAGGTAAATGTACTTTTACTGTATTACATCTCAGAGGTAAATGTACTTTTACTGTACTACATCTCAGAGGTAAATATAGTACTTTATACTGTACTACATCTCAGAAGTAAATGTACTTTTACTACTACATCTCAGAGGTAAATGTACTTTTACTGTACTACATCTCAGAGGTAAATATAGTACTTTATACTGTACTACATCTCAGAGGTAAATGTACTTTTACTGTATTACATCTCAGAGGTAAATGTACTTTTACTGTACTACATCTCAGAGGTAAATATAGTACTTTATACTGTACTACATCTCAGAGGTAAATGTACTTTATACTGTATTACATCTCAGAGGTAAATGTACTTTTACTGTACTACATCTCAGAGGTAAATATAGTACTTTATACTGTACTACATCTCAGAGGTAAATGTACTTTTACTACTACATCTCAGAGGTAAATATACTTTTACTACTACATCTCAGAGGTACATATACTTGTACTACTACATCTCAGAGGTAAATGTACTTGTACTACTACATCTCAGAGGTAAATGTACTTGTACTACTACATCTCAGAGGTACATATACTTGTACTACTACATCTCAGAGGTAAATGTACTTGTACTACTACATCTCAGAGGTACATATACTTTTACTACTACATCTCAGAGGTAAATGTACTTGTACTACTACATCTCAGAGGTACATATACTTTTACTACTACATCTCAGAGGTAAATGTACTTGTACTACTACATCTCAGAGGTAAATGTACTTGTACTACTACATCTCAGAGGTAAATGTACTTGTACTACTACATCTCAGAGGTAAATGTACTTGTACTACTACATCTCAGAGGTAAATGTACTTGTACTACTACATCTCAGAGGTACATACTGGTAAAACATCGTTACTTGAACTCACTACATCAGTGTGGTACAGCACTAGTACCGGTACTAGTATTAGTACCGGTACTAGTGCTGACGCATAATGAAGGAGCAGTTATGAGTATTTCCAGGTGACGTCACTCATCATGTCTCTGCTGGGAGAGGCCCCGACCGTCCCGAACCGCACGGCCCGCGCATGCGCACATCGGCGGGTCTCCGCCACATTGGAGTGAACTCTCGGAAGTTTCGTTGCAGTGATTTAGCGGCGGAGTGAAGCTAACCCCCGTAAAGCGGACTGAAACGGGCTTTCAGCGAGACCCCGGAGCGCCAGGACGGAGCCGGCCCTCCCGCAGAGACCCAGCAGGACTACCCATGGGGGTTCAGCTCCGGACCCGGGTCCATCTGAGCCGCTAGAGCCTCCGGGACAACTTGTGATTGTTGTTTTGGCGCTAGAGGAAAGATGGAGGCGCTGCTGGAGTAGCAGCTAACGCTAGCCGAGCGCTGGTCCGGGCCGAGGAGGCAGCCCGACACCCGGCCTGTGTGAGTACTGTGTGACGGCGTCCCACCCCGACGTCACCGGGGAGACGTGCTGTTAGCCTGCGAGCTAACTAATGCTACCTAGCTGCAATCTGTGTTCGCTTAGCTTCAAGCTAGCTAGCTGCTGTTACCCTTTAATACCCTGAAGTACGCTTTAATACCGCTTTAGTATCCTCTAATATCATTTTAATATCCTTTAATACCCTTTACTATCCTCTAATACCCCTTTAGTATCCTCTAATATCATTTTAATATTCTTTAATACCCTTTAATATCCTCTAATATCATTGCAATGCCCTTTAGTAGCCTTTTATTCTCCTTTTAATATCATTTAATACCCTTTAGTACCCTCTAATAACCCTTTAATACCATTTAGTACCCTTTAGTATCCTCTAATACATTCCCCTTTATTACACTTTAATACCCTTTTAATTCCCTTTTTACGCTTTAATTCCGTTTAATAGAATTGTGTACCATTTATTACCCCTTTAATACCGAAAACTAATATTAATAATATACTTTAATACCTTGCTCATAATAATACCCTTTATTACTCTTTAATACACTGCTAACAATAAGGAGACAATAAGGAGACTTGAGTTCTTTATTTCCATATATATATATTATATATGTGTGTGTGTGTGTGTGTGTGTGTATGTATATATATATATAGGGACACCTCTATCTATCTATATATATATATATATATATATAGATAGATAGATAGATAGATAGATAGATATATTACTTGAGAGTGATTGAAAGAAGTAACTGCTTTGCTAACGGAGCTTCAGTGGGACTGTGTGTGACTCTCCTTGTGGGTCACCCTCACCTCACCCTCACCTCACCTCACCCTCACCCTCACCTCACCCTCACCTCACCCTGACTGTCCTCCCTGGGTCTGCAGAGCTGCTGTTCATGTTCTCAAAGCCAGCGCAGCATGAGAGGCCCCCGGGCTGGCAGGATGGAACCAGGGCTACTGGAGGCCGGATCTAGGTGAGTACCTCCCAGGACCCTGACCCGAGGTCCAGCTGGTGTCCCTCTAACACTGTGTGGTGTCCCTCTAAGGCTGTGTGGTGTCCCTCTAAGGCTGTGTGGTGTCCCTCTAAGGCTGTGTGGTGTCCCTCTAAGGCTGTGTGGTGTCCCTCTAAGGCTGTGTGGTGTCCCTCTAACACTGTGTGTGGTGTCCCTCTAACACTGTGTGTGGTGTCCCTCTAACACTGTGTGTGGTGTCCCTCTAACACTGTGTGTGGTGTCCCTCTAACACTGTGTGGTGTCCCTCTAACACTGTGTGGTGTCCCTCTAACACTGTGTGGTGTCCCTCTAAGGCTGTGTGGTGTCCCTCTAACACTGTGTGGTGTCCCTCTAACACTGTGTGGTGTCCCTCTAACACTGTGTGGTGTCCCTCTAACACTGTGTGTGGTGTCCCTCTAACACTGTGTGTGGTGTCCCTCTAAGGCTGTGTGTGGTGTCCCTCTAACACTGTGTGGTGTCCCTCTAACACTGTGTGGTGTCCCTCTAACACTGTGTGTGGTGTCCCTCTAACACTGTGTGTGGTGTCCCTCTAAGGCTGTGTGGTGTCCCTCTAACACTGTGTGGTGTCCCTCTAAGGCTGTGTGGTGTCCCTCTAACACTGTGTGGTGTCCCTCTAACACTGTGTGGTGTCCCTCTAACACTGTGTGTGGTGTCCCTCTAACACTGTGTGTGGTGTCCCTCTAAGGCTGTGTGGTGTCCCTCTAACACTGTGTGTGGTGTCCCTCTAACACTGTGTGTGGTGTCCCTCTAACACTGTGTGTGGTGTCCCTCTAACACTGTGTGTGGTGTCCCTCTAACACTGTGTGTGGTGTCCCTCTAACACTGTGTGTGGTGTCCCTCTAACACTGTGTGTGGTGTCCCTCTAAGGCTGTGTGGTGTCCCTCTAAGGCTGTGTGGTGTCCCTCTAACACTGTGTGTGGTGTCCCTCTAAGGCTGTGTGGTGTCCCTCTAACACTGTGTGGTGTCCCTCTAAGGCTGTGTGGTGTCCCTCTAACACTGTGTGGTGTCCCTCTAACACTGTGTGGTGTCCCTCTAAGGCTGTGTGGTGTCCCTCTAAGGCTGTGTGGTGTCCCTCTAACACTGTGTGGTGTCCCTCTAAGGCTGTGTGGTGTCCCTCTAACACTGTGTGTGGTGTCCCTCTAACACTGTGTGGTGTCCCTCTAAGGCTGTGTGGTGTCCCTCTAAGGCTGTGTGGTGTCCCTCTAACACTGTGTGGTGTCCCTCTTAACACTGTGTGGTGTCCCTCTAACACTGTGTGTGGTGTCCCTCTTAACACTGTGTGGTGTCCCTCTTAACACTGTGTGGTGTCCCTCTAACACTGTGTGTGGTGTCCCTCTAAGGCTGTGTGGTGTCCCTCTAAGGCTGTGTGGTGTCCCTCTAACACTGTGTGGTGTCCCTCTAACACTGTGTGGTGTCCCTCTAAGGCTGTGTGTGGTGTCCCTCTAAGGCTGTGTGGTGTCCCTCTAAGGCTGTGTGGTGTCCCTCTAAGGCTGTGTGGTGTCCCTCTAAGGCTGTGTGTGGTGTCCCTCTAAGGCTGTGTGGTGTCCCTCTAAGGCTGTGTGGTGTCCCTCTAAGGCTGTGTGGTGTCCCTCTAACACTGTGTGTGGTGTCCCTCTAAGGCTGTGTGGTGTCCCTCTAACACTGTGTGGTGTCCCTCTAACACTGTGTGGTGTCCCTCTAAGGCTGTGTGTGGTGTCCCTCTAAGGCTGTGTGGTGTCCCTCTAAGGCTGTGTGGTGTCCCTCTAACACTGTGTGTGGTGTCCCTCTAAGGCTGTGTGGTGTCCCTCTAAGGCTGTGTGGTGTCCCTCTAAGGCTGTGTGGTGTCCCTCTAAGGCTGTGTGTCGTTGCAGACATCAGATGGTGCTCTGAAGAAGCCATGGGTAGCTGCTTAAGCTGTCCACAGAAAGACTCAGTTCCAGATAATCATCACAGTAAATTCAAGGTGAGTTTGTCTCCATCAGTCAGTCAGGACACCTGCAGAGACCTGGGCCCTGTTTCTCGTACCTGGCTAAACAAAGTCAGGCAAATGTCCTAATCTCCATCTTAAATTAGCGAGATGATTGACATCAGGCTATCTGGGTTTCTTCACGGCTGATCCGCGCTGAAACGGTCTCGTTAATTCTAGCCAGACGTCAATCCTCTGGATAAATGCGCGTGCCCGCTCCTCTTCAGAAGGGATAATAATGGAGCACTGACACCACGATGTTCTAACAGTACAATGGCAAATAAACTCAGAGGAACCTCTTTTTATTTCTCCGCTGAGAAGCAGGAGATGATCATGAAGACATATGAGGAAGTCAATACCTTAATCATTCACAGCAAACGCGTTGTGAATATTCGCAACGCATTTGCAACGTTTTCGGTGTGAACGCAGCTTAACTCCGCCCCGCTGAGAGACACAAGAGTCGCAAATATATCAGACAAGTTAAATGTGTCAGTGTTGGGAAAATGTATCGGCTAATTTTAAGTGCTTCATCACCCAGATCAATCAGGGTTACAACAGGGTCATAATCAGAAATTCAATAAATTGAAGCAGTGAAAATAAATTGTGTGTGATTCTCTGTATTCTTATCATGAGTCCACCTTAATCATGTTCTACAATAATGATATGTATGGTGTACTAATAACACTGTCATATAATTGTGAGTGCTTTCAACACGTCCATAAGTTTCTTAAGCGCTAAATAAACTTAAGAACAGCGCGGCATGCAGCGGGTGAGAGTCTCTGTCTGTGAGACGGTGATCGGCTGCGTCTGTGGTGATCAGTGTCCGCGGCTCGAGAAGCTCTCGTAAAAAAATGATTCCTTGAAGGCAGAATCTATAGCGCCGCGTACAGGAAGTCATGAGGATGTGAGGACGTACAGGAAGTCATGAGGATGTGAGAACGTACAGGAAGTCATGAGGATGTGAGGACGTACAGGAAGTCATCCTGATGTGAGAACGTACAGGAAGTCATCCTGATGTGAGAACGTACAGGAAGTCATGAGGATGTGAGAACGTACAGGAAGTCATGATGATGTGAGAACGTACAGGAAGTCATGAGGATGATGTGAGGACGTACAGGAAGTCATCCTGATGTGAGAACGTACAGGAAGTCATGAGGATGTGAGAACGTACAGGAAGTCATGAGGATGTGAGGACGTACAGGAAGTCATGAGGATGTGAGGACGTACAGGAAGTCATGATGATGTGAGAACGTACAGGAAGTCATGAGGATGATGTGAGGACGTACAGGAAGTCATGATGATGTGAGGACGTACAGGAAGTCATGATGATGTGAGAACGTACAGGAAGTCATGAGGATGTGAGGACGTACAGGAAGTCATGATGATGTGAGAACGTACAGGAAGTCATGAGGATGTGAGGACGTACAGGAAGTCATGAGGATAATGTGAGGACGTACAGGAAGTCATGAGGATGTGAGGACGTACAGGAAGTCATGAGGATGATGTGAGGACGTACAGGAAGTCATGAGGATGATGTGAGGACGTACAGGAAGTCATGAGGATGATGTGAGAACGTACAGGAAGTCATGAGGATGATGTGAGAACGTACAGGAAGTCATGAGGATGATGTGAGGACGTACAGGAAGTCATGAGGATGATGTGAGGACGTACAGGAAGTCATGAGGATGTGAGGACGTACAGGAAGTCATGATGATGTGAGGACGTACAGGAAGTCATGAGGATGTGAGAACGTACAGGAAGTCATGAGGATGTGAGAACGTACAGGAAGTCATGAGGATGTGAGAACGTACAGGAAGTCATGAGGATGTGAGAACGTACAGGAAGTCATGAGGATGTGAGGACGTACAGGAAGTCATGAGGATGTGAGGACGTACAGGAAGTCATGATGATGATGTGAGGACGTACAGGAAGTCATGATGATGTGAGGACGTACAGGAAGTCATGATGATGTGAGAACGTCCAGGAAGTCATGAGGATGTGAGAACGTACAGGAAGTCATGAGGATGTGAGAACGTACAGGAAGTCATGATGATGTGAGAACGTACAGGAAGTCATGAGGATGTGAGAACGTACAGGAAGTCATGAGGATGTGAGAACGTACAGGAAGTCATGAGGATGTGAGGACGTACAGGAAGTCATGAGGATGTGAGAACGTACAGGAAGTCATGAGGATGTGAGAACGTACAGGAAGTCATGAGGATGTGAGAACGTACAGGAAGTCATGAGGATGTGAGAACGTACAGGAAGTCATGAGGATGTGAGGACGTACAGGAAGTCATGAGGATGTGAGGACGTACAGGAAGTCATGAGGATGTGAGAACGTACAGGAAGTCATGAGGATGTGAGGACGTACAGGAAGTCATGAGGATGTGAGAACGTACAGGAAGTCATGATGATGTGAGAACGTACAGGAAGTCATGAGGATGATGTGAGGACGTACAGGAAGTCATGAGGATGTGAGAACGTACAGGAAGTCATGATGATGTGAGGACGTACAGGAAGTCATGAGGATGATGTGAGAACGTACAGGAAGTCATGAGGATGTGAGAACGTACAGGAAGTCATGATGATGTGAGGACGTACAGGAAGTCATGAGGATGTGAGGACGTACAGGAAGTCATGATGATGTGAGAACGTACAGGAAGTCATGATGATGTGAGAACGTACAGGAAGTCATGAGGATGTGAGGACGTACAGGAAGTCATGAGGATGTGAGGACGTACAGGAAGTCATGAGGATGTGAGGACGTACAGGAAGTCATGAGGATGTGAGGACGTACAGGAAGTCATGAGGATGTGAGGACGTACAGGAAGTCATGAGGATGTGAGGACGTACAGGAAGTCATGAGGATGTGAGGACGTACAGGAAGTCATGATGATGTGAGGACGTACAGGAAGTCATGAGGATGTGAGGACGTACAGGAAGTCATGAGGATGTGAGGACGTACAGGAAGTCATGATGATGTGAGGACGTACAGGAAGTCATGAGGATGTGAGAACGTACAGGAAGTCATGAGGATGTGAGGACGTACAGGAAGTCATGATGATGTGAGGACGTACAGGAAGTCATGAGGATGTGAGAACGGACAGGAAGTCATGAGGATGTGAGGACGTACAGGAAGTCATGAGGATGTGAGGACGTACAGGAAGTCATGAGGATGTGAGGACGGATCTTGGCGATCTCAAATAACTCTCTCCCAATAAAACTAATATAACTAATACCGCTCCTTCATCAATGAGGAAGGGAGCTGCCTTTCTTGTCTGGTGGGAGTGGCCAGCTTATCCAGTGAATTTCAGTAAGCCTGCCCGGGAGCAGGTTTACATTTTTGGCTGTGTTGCTATGGTGATTTATCTAAGCTTGAGAAACCGAATAAACCAGACCTACCTCATCTTATCCTGACTATTAGCCCGCTAACTCAGTAAGCCAGGTACGAGAAACAGGGCCCTGGGGGGATTAGACCTAGACCCTGCTGTGTTTGTGTTCCTGCCTCTGGCTGTCTTGTTGTTGTTGTGGTCCTGTCTCTGGCTGTCTTGTTGTTGTTGTGTTCCTGTCTCTGGCTGTCTTGTTGTTGTTGTGTTCCTGTCTCTGGCTGTCTTGTTGTTGTTGTGGTCCTGTCTCTGGCTGTCTTGTTGTTGTTGTGTTCCTGTCTCTGGCTGTCTTGTTGTTGTTGTGGTCCTGTCTCTCGCTGTCTTGTTGTTGTTGTGTTCCTGCCTCTGGCTGTCTGTCTTGTTGTTGTGTTCCTGCCTCTGACTGTCTTGTTGTTGTTGTGTTCCTGTCTCTGGCTGTCTTGTTGTTGTGTTCCTGTCTCTGGCTGTCTTGTTGTTGTGTTCCTGTCTCTGGCTGTCTTGTTGTTGTGTTCCTGTCTCTGGCTGTCTTGTTGTTGTTGTGTTCCTGCCTCTGACTGTCTTGTTGTTGTTGTGTTCCTGCCTCTGACTGTCTTGTTGTTGTTGTGTTCCTGTCTCTGGCTGTCTTGTTGTTGTGTTCCTGTCTCTGTCTGTCTTGTTGTTGTGTTCCTGTCTCTGACTGTCTTGTTGTTGTTGTGTTCCTGTCTCTGGCTGTCTTGTTGTTGTGTTCCTGTCTCTGGCTGTCTTGTTGTTGTTGTGTTCCTGTCTCTGGCTGTCTTGTTGTTGTTGTGTTCCTGTCTCTGGCTGTCTTGTTGTTGTTGTGTTCCTGCCTCTGACTGTCTTGTTGTTGTTGTTGTGTTCCTGCCTCTGACTGTCTTGTTGTTGTTGTGTTCCTGCCTCTGACTGTCTTGTTGTTGTGTTCCTGCCTCTGACTGTCTTGTTCCTGTCTCTGGCTGTCTTGTTGTTGTTGTGTTCCTGCCTCTGACTGTCTTGTTGTTGTGTTCCTGTCTCTGGCTGTCTTGTTGTTGTTGTGTTCCTGTCTCTGGCTGTCTTGTTGTTGTTGTGTTCCTGTCTCTGGCTGTCTTGTTGTTGTGTTCCTGTCTCTGGCTGTCTTGTTGTTGTTGTGTTCCTGTCTCTGGCTGTCTTGTTGTTGTTGTGTTCCTGTCTCTGGCTGTCTTGTTGTTGTTGTGGTCCTGTCTCTGGCTGTCTTGTTGTTGTTGTGGTCCTGTCTCTGGCTGTCTTGTTGTTGTTGTGTTCCTGCCTCTGACTGTCTTGTTGTTGTTTTGTTCCTGCCTCTGACTGTCTTGTTGTTGTGTTCCTGCCTCTGACTGTCTTGTTGTTGTTGTGTTCCTGCCTCTGACTGTCTTGTTGTTGTGTTCCTGCTACTGACTGTCTTGTTGTTGTTGTTGTGTTCCTGCCTCTGACTGTCTTGTTGTTGTTGTTGTGTTCCTGTCTCTGACTGTCTTGTTGTTGTTGTGTTCCTGCCTCTGACTGTCTTGTTGTTGTGTTCCTGCCTCTGACTGTCTTGTTGTTGTTGTTGTGTTCCTGCCTCTGACTGTCTTGTTGTTGTTGTGTTCCTGTCTCTGACTGTCTTGTTGTTGTTGTGTTCCTGTCTCTGGCTGTCTTGTTGTTGTTGTGTTCCTGCCTCTGACTGTCTTGTTGTTGTGTTCCTGCCTCTGACTGTCTTGTTGTTGTTGTGTTCCTGCCTCTGGCTGTCTTGTTGTTGTTGTGTTCCTGTCTCTGGCTGTCTTGTTGTTGTTGTGGTCCTGTCTCTGGCTGTCTTGTTGTTGTTGTGGTCCTGTCTCTGGCTGTCTTGTTGTTGTTGTGGTCCTGTCTCTGGCTGTCTTGTTGTTGTTGTGGTCCTGTCTCTGGCTGTCTTGTTGTTGTTGTGGTCCTGTCTCTGGCTGTCTTGTTGTTGTTGTGGTCCTGTCTCTGGCTGTCTTGTTGTTGTTGTGTTCCTGCCTCTGACTGTCTTGTTGTTGTTGTGTTCCTGTCTCTGGCTGTCTTGTTGTTGTTGTGTTCCTGCCTCTGACTGTCTTGTTGTTGTGTTCCTGCCTCTGACTGTCTTGTTGTTGTTGTGTTCCTGTCTCTGGCTGTCTTGTTGTTGTTGTGTTCCTGCCTCTGACTGTCTTGTTGTTGTGTTCCTGCCTCTGACTGTCTTGTTGTTGTTGTGTTCCTGTCTCTGGCTGTCTTGTTGTTGTTGTGTTCCTGTCTCTGGCTGTCTTGTTGTTGTTGTGTTCCTGTCTCTGACTGTCTTGTTGTTGTTGTGTTCCTGTCTCTGGCTGTCTTGTTGTTGTTGTGGTCCTGTCTCTGGCTGTCTTGTTGTTGTTGTGGTCCTGTCTCTGGCTGTCTTGTTGTTGTTGTGGTCCTGTCTCTGGCTGTCTTGTTGTTGTGTTCCTGTCTCTGGCTGTCTTGTTGTTGTTGTGGTCCTGTCTCTGGCTGTCTTGTTGTTGTTGTGTTCCTGTCTCTGGCTGTCTTGTTGTTGTTGTGGTCCTGTCTCTGGCTGTCTTGTTGTTGTTGTGGTCCTGTCTCTGGCTGTCTTGTTGTTGTTGTGGTCCTGTCTCTGGCTGTCTTGTTGTTGTTGTGGTCCTGTCTCTGGCTGTCTTGTTGTTGTTGTGGTCCTGCCTCTGACTGTCTTGTTGTTGTGGTCCTGTCTCTGGCTGTCTTGTTGTTGTGGTCCTGTCTCTGGCTGTCTTGTTGTTGTTGTGGTCCTGTCTCTGGCTGTCTTGTTGTTGTTGTGGTCCTGTCTCTGGCTGTCTTGTTGTTGTTGTGGTCCTGTCTCTGGCTGTCTTGTTGTTGTTGTGGTCCTGTCTCTGGCTGTCTTGTTGTTGTTGTGGTCCTGTCTCTGGCTGTCTTGTTGTTGTTGTGTTCCTGTCTCTGGCTGTCTTGTTGTTGTTGTGGTCCTGTCTCTGGCTGTCTTGTTGTTGTTGTGTTCCTGTCTCTGGCTGTCTTGTTGTTGTTGTGGTCCTGTCTCTGGCTGTCTTGTTGTTGTTGTGGTCCTGTCTCTGGCTGTCTTGTTGTTGTTGTGGTCCTGTCTCTGGCTGTCTTGTTGTTGTTGTTGTGTTCCTGCCTCTGACTGTCTTGTTGTTGTGTTCCTGCCTCTGACTGTCTTGTTGTTGTGGTCCTGTCTCTGACTGTCTTGTTGTTGTTGTTGTGTTCCTGCCTCTGGCTGTCTTGTTGTTGTTGTGGTCCTGTCTCTGGCTGTCTTGTTGTTGTTGTGGTCCTGTCTCTGGCTGTCTTGTTGTTGTTGTGTTCCTGTCTCTGGCTGTCTTGTTGTTGTTGTGGTCCTGTCTCTGGCTGTCTTGTTGTTGTTGTGTTCCTGTCTCTGGCTGTCTTGTTGTTGTTGTGGTCCTGTCTCTGGCTGTCTTGTTGTTGTTGTGGTCCTGTCTCTGGCTGTCTTGTTGTTGTTGTGGTCCTGTCTCTGGCTGTCTTGTTGTTGTTGTTGTGTTCCTGCCTCTGACTGTCTTGTTGTTGTGTTCCTGCCTCTGACTGTCTTGTTGTTGTGGTCCTGTCTCTGACTGTCTTGTTGTTGTTGTTGTGTTCCTGTCTCTGGCTGTCTTGTTGTTGTGTTCCTGCCTCTGACTGTCTTGTTGTTGTTGTTGTTGTGTTCCTGCCTCTGACTGTCTTGTTGTTGTTGTGTTCCTGCCTCTGGCTGTCTTGTTTTTGTTGTGTTCCTGCCTCTGACTGTCTTGTTGTTGTGGTCCTGCCTCTGACTGTCTTGTTGTTGTGTTCCTGCCTCTGACTGTCTTGTTGTTGTTGTTGTGTTCCTGCCTCTGACTGTCTTGTTGTTGTTGTGTTCCTGCCTCTGACTGTCTTGTTGTTGTTGTGTTCCTGTCTCTGGCTGTCTTGTTGTTGTGTTCCTGCCTCTGACTGTCTTGTTGTTGTTGTGTTCCTGCCTCTGACTGTCTTGTTGTTGTTGTGTTCCTGCCTCTGACTGTCTTGTTGTTGTTGTGTTCCTGCCTCTGACTGTCTTGTTGTTGTTGTTGTGTTCCTGCCTCTGGCTGTCTTGTTGTTGTTGTGTTCCTGCCTCTGGCTGTCTTGTTGTTGTTGTGTTCCTGCCTCTGGCTGTCTTGTTGTTGTTGTGTTCCTGCCTCTGGCTGTCTTGTTGTTGTTGTGTTCCTGTCTCTGGCTGTCTTGTTGTTGTTGTGTTCCTGCCTCTGACTGTTTTGTTGTTGTGTTCCTGCCTCTGGCTGTCTTGTTGTTGTTGTGTTCCTGCCTCTGACTGTCTTGTTGTTGTGTTCCTGCCTCTGACTGTCTTGTTGTGTTCCTGCCTCTGACTGTCTTGTTGTTGTTGTGTTCCTGCCTCTGACTGTCTTGTTGTTCTTGTGTTCCTGCCTCTGACTGTCTTGTTGTTGTTGTGTTCCTGTCTCTGACTGTCTTGTTGTTGTTGTGTTCCTGCCTCTGACTGTCTTGTTGTTGTTGTGTTCCTGTCTCTGACTGTCTTGTTGTTGTTGTGTTCCGGCCTCTGACTGTCTTGTTGTGTTCCTACCTCTGACTGTCTTGTTGTTGTTGTGTTCCTGCCTCTGACTGTCTTCTTGTGTTCCTGCCTCTGACTGTCTTGTTGTTGTTGTTGTGTTCCTGCCTCTGACTGTCTTGTTGTTGTTGTTGTGTTCCTGTCTCTGACTGTCTTGTTGTTGTTGTGTTCCTGCCTCTGACTGTCTTGTTGTTGTTGTGTTCCTGTCTCTGACTGTCTTGTTGTTGTTGTGTTCCTGCCTCTGACTGTCTTGTTGTTGTTGTGTTCCTGCCTCTGACTGTCTTGTTGTTGTTGTGTTCCTGCCTCTGACTGTCTTGTTGTTGTTGTGTTCCTGTCTCTGACTGTCTTGTTGTTGTTGTGTTCCGGCCTCTGACTGTCTTGTTGTTGTTGTGTTCCGGCCTCTGACTGTCTTCTTGTGTTCCTGCCTCTGACTGTCTTGTTGTTGTTGTTGTGTTCCTGCCTCTGACTGTCTTGTTGTTGTTGTGTTCCTGTCTCTGGCTGTCTTGTTGTTGTTGTGTTCCTGTCTCTGGCTGTCTTGTTGTTGTTGTGTTCCGGCCTCTGACTGTCTTGTTGTGTTCCTGCCTCTGACTGTCTTGTTGTGTTCCTGCCTCTGACTGTCTTGTTGTTGTTGTGTTCCTGCCTCTGACTGTCTTCTTGTGTTCCTGCCTCTGACTGTCTTGTTGTTGTTGTTGTGGTCCTGTCTCTGGCTGTCTTGTTGTTGTGTTCCTGTCTCTGGCTGTCTTGTTGTTGTTGTGTTCCTGTCTCTGGCTGTCTTGTTGTTGTTGTGTTCCTGCCTCTGACTGTCTTGTTGTTGTTGTGTTCCTGTCTCTGGCTGTCTTGTTGTTGTTGTGTTCCTGTCTCTGACTGTCTTGTTGTTGTTGTGTTCCTGTCTCTGGCTGTCTTGTTGTTGTTGTGTTCCTGTCTCTGACTGTCTTGTTGTTGTTGTGTTCCTGCCTCTGACTGTCTTGTTGTTGTTGTGTTCCTGCCTCTGACTGTCTTGTTGTTTTTGTTGTGTTCCTGCCTCTGGCTGTCTTGTTGTTGTTGTGTTCCTGCCTCTGACTGTCTTGTTGTTGTTGTGTTCCTGCCTCTGGCTGTCTTGTTGTTGTTGTGTTCCTGTCTCTGACTGTCTTGTTGTTGTTGTGTTCCTGTCTCTGGCTGTCTTGTTGTTGTTGTGTTCCTGTCTCTGACTGTCTTGTTGTTGTTGTGTTCCTGTCTCTGGCTGTCTTGTTGTTGTTGTGTTCCTGTCTCTGACTGTCTTGTTGTTGTGTTCCTGTCTCTGACTGTCTTGTTGTTGTGTTCCTGTCTCTGACTGTCTTGTTGTTGTTGTGTTCCTGCCTCTGACTGTCTTGTTGTTGTTGTGTTCCTGCCTCTGACTGTCTTGTTGTTGTGTTCCTGTCTCTGACTGTCTTGTTGTTGTTGTGTTCCTGCCTCTGACTGTCTTGTTGTTGTGTTCCTGTCTCTGGCTGTCTTGTTGTTGTTGTGTTCCTGTCTCTGACTGTCTTGTTGTTGTGTTCCTGTCTCTGACTGTCTTGTTGTTGTTGTGTTCCTGCCTCTGACTGTCTTGTTGTTGTTGTGTTCCTGCCTCTGACTGTCTTGTTGTTTTTGTTGTGTTCCTGTCTCTGACTGTCTTGTTGTTGTTGTGTTCCTGCCTCTGACTGTCTTGTTGTTGTGTTCCTGTCTCTGGCTGTCTTGTTGTTGTTGTGTTCCTGTCTCTGACTGTCTTGTTGTTGTGTTCCTGTCTCTGACTGTCTTGTTGTTGTTGTGTTCCTGCCTCTGACTGTCTTGTTGTTGTTGTGTTCCTGCCTCTGACTGTCTTGTTGTTGTTGTGTTCCTGTCTCTGACTGTCTTGTTGTTGTTGTGTTCCTGCCTCTGACTGTCTTGTTGTTGTTGTGTTCCTGCCTCTGACTGTCTTGTTGTTGTTGTGTTCCTGCCTCTGACTGTCTTGTTGTTGTTGTGTTCCTGCCTCTGACTGTCTTGTTGTTGTTGTGTTCCTGTCTCTGGCTGTCTTGTTGTTGTTGTGTTCCTGCCTCTGGCTGTCTTGTTGTTGTTGTGTTCCTGCCTCTGGCTGTCTTGTTGTTGTTGTGTTCCTGCCTCTGGCTGTCTTGTTGTTGTTGTGTTCCTGCCTCTGACTGTCTTGTTGTTGTTGTGTTCCTGCCTCTGACTGTCTTGTTGTTGTTGTGTTCCTGCCTCTGACTGTCTTGTTGTTGTTGTGTTCCTGTCTCTGACTGTCTTGTTGTTGTTGTGTTCCTGCCTCTGACTGTCTTGTTGTTGTTGTGTTCCTGCCTCTGACTGTCTTGTTGTTGTTGTTGTGTTCCTGCCTCTGACTGTCTTGTTGTTGTTGTGTTCCTGCCTCTGAATGTCTTGTTGTTGTTGTGTTCCTGCCTCTGACTGTCTTGTTGTTGTTGTGTTCCTGTCTCTGACTGTCTTGTTGTTGTTGTGTTCCTGCCTCTGACTGTCTTGTTGTTGTTGTGTTCCTGCCTCTGACTGTCTTGTTGTTGTTGTTGTGTTCCTGCCTCTGACTGTCTTGTTGTTGTTGTTGTGTTCTTGCCTCTGACTGTCTTGTTGTTGTGTTCCTGCCTCTGACTGTCTTGTTGTTGTTGTGTTCCTGCCTCTGACTGTCTTGTTGTTGTTGTGTTCATGTCTCTGACTGTCTTGTTGTTGTTTACTCCAGGTGATCAACGTGGATGACGATGGTAATGAACTGGGTTCAGGTGTGATGGAGTTGACGGATGCTGAACTCGTCCTCCACACCCATCGCCGTGACGACGTCAGGTGGCCTTACCTGTGCTTACGGCGCTATGGTTACGACTCCAACCTGTTCTCCTTCGAGAGCGGCCGGCGCTGCCAGACGGGCCAAGGTGTGTGTGTGTGTGTGTGTGTGTGTGTGTGTGTGTGTGTGTGTGTGTGTGTGTGTGTGTGTCTGTCGAGTAAGGAGATGAGTTTCCTCTGTAGGGCTCAGCCTTAGAGATAGGGTAAGGAGATGAGTTTCCTCTGTAGGGCTCAGCCTTAGAGATAGGGTAAGGAGATGAGTTTCCTCTGTAGGGCTCAGCCTTAGAGATAGGGTAAGGAGATGAGTTTCCTCTGTAGGGCTCAGCCTTAGAGATAGGGTAAGGAGATGAGTTTCCTCTGTAGGGCTCAGCCTTAGAGATAGGATAAGGAGATGAGTTTCCTCTGTAGGACTCAGTCTACTCGGGTGTTTGATGACTGTTTTTATCATTTCAGGTATTTTTGCCTTCAAGTGTTGTCGAGCTGAAGAGATCTTCAACATGCTGCAGGAGGTGATGCACAGCCACAGCATCAGTGTGGTGGAGGAGGCGGTGGAGCCACAGCAGCAGACACACACACCAGCAGGTACACACGCACACACTCGCACACGTGTTTCCCCTAGGTTTACAGCTTCAGGGCGACACAACACCAAACAGAATGAGTGAGATGTGATCATCAGGTTGTATTAGTGGCTGCAGTGAGCTGCTCTCCTCTACACATCTTTATAAACGGGGTTGTAGATTTGATACAACTCTCAACAACAGTTCTACAGGAAAGAGAAATGACTTCTGTTATGATCTGGCGCTGGGCGCCGCCTGATATAATAGTAGGGGAAACACTGCGCGCCGCCTGATATAATAGTAGGGCAAACACTGCGTGCCAACTGATATAATAGGGCAAACACTGCGCGCCCCTTGATATAGTAGGGCAAACACTGCGCGCCAACTGATATAATAGGGGAAACACTGCGCGCCGCCTGATATAATAGTAGGGGAAACACTGCGCGCCGCCTGATATAATAGTAGGGGAAACACTGCGCGCCGCCTGATATAATAGTAGGGCAAACACTGCGCGCCAACTGATATAATAGGGCAAACACTGCGCGCCCCCTGATATAATAGTAGGGGAAACACTGCGCGCCCCTTGATATAATAGTAGGGGAAACACTGCGCTCCCCCTGATATAATAGTAGGGGAAACACTGCGCGCCCCTTGATATAATAGTAGGGGAAACACTGCGCGCCCCATAATATAATAGTAGGTGAAACACTGCGCGCCCCATAATATAATAGTAGGGGAAACACTGCGCACACGCACACACATGAAATAAAAAAGTCCAACAACTGAGAAGTAGTTTCAAAAAGACTCATATTGTAACTTTACTGAGAATACTCAGTGATGAATCTATGGAACATTCAGTGTCTTCAGGAGCGGCTTTACCCACAAACTCAAAAAGTCAAAACAAAAAGTTAACAGTTGAGGATCACTGCTCTAATACTGTAAAAACGGCTTGATCCTCACTGTGTAGAAAGTAAAAGAAACATTTTAAAAGTTAGATTTTCTAATATTTCCATCATAAAACATTTAGGGTTTTACAGTCTCTCTATTACAATGAAACCTGATGGGGGTGTGTGTGTGTTCGTGTTCTCTCAGCTCTGGGCTATTCGGTGCCCACGGTACCTAACGGTGTGACCCGGATCCCGTCTGTGGGCGAGGCCCCGTCTCACCCCTCCACCCGGCACCCGTCTGTGGCCAGCACCCGTCTGCCCTCCGTGGGAGAAGAGTCCACTCACCCTCTGCTGCTGGCTGATGAAGTGAGTTCTTCTTCCTCATACTAATCATGATCTGATGTTGTGATCTAGTAATGACCCCGCTGTGGTCCTTCTCTCAGGTCCACACCTATGTGAACACCACGGGGCTCCTGGAGGACCGGCCCAGCCCTCTGACGGTCACCACCCCTCTGGAGAGCCCCACTTCCCCGCGGTCTCTTAGTCCTCCGACCCCCCCACCTCCTCCGAGGGTCCGAACCGAGCCGCCGGACCCGCCCCCCCAGCCGGAGCCCCAGGTGCTGCTGGAGCCTCAGGGGGTGCGCTTCGTGCTGGGGCCGACCCCGGTCCAGAGGCAGCTGATGGAGAAGAGGCAGCAGGAGGCCAAGGAGGCCGAGGAGCCTCCAGAGACTAACGGGCACCCGGAGGCCCCCGCCGAGGCCGAGCCGGCAGCCCCGCTCTCGAACGGCTCCGCCCCCAACCCCTCCTCGGCTCCTCGCCGCCGCCCGCCCCCCCTCACCCCAGACCTGCAGAATGTCAACAACTCGGCCCAGCGGCGCACCGCCCTGCTGGACTACGAGAACCTGCCGGCGCTGCCGCCGGTGTGGGAGGCGAGGAAACCGAGCTCGGAGGAGGAGGAGAGCGGCCTGAAGACGCCGGCGCTCAACGGCTACGGCCAGCACGCGCCCCACAGCCTGCTGCACCCCGCCTACTCCCACCCGCTGTCCCCGAGCCACGAGGCCTCGCACAACTACGTCAACACCGAGAACGTGACCGCTCCGCTCAGCGCCCACCGGCCCGAGACGGCCCGGCGCCGCACCGACGGACCCAGCGTCTTCAACTTTGACTTCCGCCGGCCGGCGCCGCCGGGGCACGCGGAGCCGCCCAAAACCCTCAACTACATCGAGGTGGAGATGGACCACAGCGCGGGGAACAAGGGCGCCTCCGATGGCAGCAACCCGCACACGCCCCGCACGCCCACCTCCCCGCTGCCGCCCACCACCCCGACGCGCCGCACCGAGCTCTACGCCCTCATCGACATCGAGCGCACCGCCGCCATGTCCAACCTGCAGCGGGCGCGGCCCCGAGACGACGGCACGTCAAGGAAGACGCGGCACAACAGCACGGAGCTGCCCACCAAGAGCACGGCGTGACCGGAGACGCAGGCGGCTACACCTGCGTGTGTTGAGGACTTCCTGCGTGTGTTGAGGACTTGGGTTGAGGACTTCCTGGGCGGGTTGAGGACTTGGGTTGAGGACTTCCTGGGCGGGTTGAGGACTTCCTGTGCAGGCGGACCGTCACAGGGACCTTGGTACTTAGCGGTGATGTTTACCTCCTGGTGGACGCTCATGAGACTGCATTCCTCTCCTTATATGGTACAAATCAGTATTACTGAGCAAAGCATTCCATTTAGCCTTTTATATGATTCACTATGCTGCTGTATTCAGTATCTAAGGACGACATGGTACACCACATATGTTTTTGAATATGTACAGTAGATTCTGGCACAATAAATGTCTGTTCTGTTTTTATCTGTACCTCAGCTCCTCATTGGCTTCAAGACAAAGCTCTTCTATGATTTATTATCTGAGAAACAACCGTCACTCAGAGTTGAACCGGGGCTAATATCAGTGGAGTTTCTTATATTCTTATGTTCTGGACTCTTCAGGAGCCATGAAGAGTCCAGAAGATTTATTATATAAAGTCATATTGAGTGCTGAATTCATCAGCACTCAATATGTTTTTATCTCACTATTTCTCACAATATTCTGCTTCATATTTGTTGGTGTTTCAGGAACATTTTCACTGCAATCAGAAAGCTGTTTAACGGGACCATGAAGTATACAGTAGTGATGTGTCCTTTCTTGTCGAGGCTTCGATGCGCGTGTCGAGTGATCAGGTAGATTTTGGTGAAGCGTATCGAGGCTTGTGTCGATGACGTATGTGGTGACGTTCGAAGCCTCGCGAGCCGGCCGTACCACATGACTGATTCAGAAAATGCTTCGTGGGTTTGCCGTGCGGTTTGGAACATAAGGGGCAGCGAAACTCAATGGATTTCCTTCCTCTCTGTACCCCAGCTTCATTTGTGCCTGTGAAAGTATTTTATAAAGCAGGAGGAATAGTCTCAAAAAGCCCAGCACACTGGAAAAGTTCTTATTTTTTATAAAAATGAATCAAATGGACAAATCAACATGGACTAGAGGAGCTAGGGCTCGATCCACCGATCCTGACTTAGACAGGTATGGTAACCACTGAGCCACAGTCATATTTCATTTTTGACCCCGCCATTATATCATGAAGACAGACACAATATTAATAAGTTAATAATTGATGTATTGGCGTCACAAACATCATTCATTCAATTCAAAGCTTCACACACCAAAGCCATGGCGTCGTTATGATCACTCTGCCTGTTTTACATGTATTGTCCACTTGATGGCGCAGTAGACCAAATGAAGCTTCGGCCCATGAGCGAACCGATTGGATGGAAAGCTTCAATGCTTCAGGAAGCGTCATCTCGCCATCACTAGTATACAGTATTAGTAGATATTCCTTTATTAGTCCTGCAGTGGGGAATCTTGCAGGATTACAGCAGAAAATGGGGTAAAGTACACGAGACATAGTAAATAAAAACATGTCAGTAGTATACAGTACACTTCCTATGTTCCTCTCGCGTTGTCATGACGTGATGTCAGAGCCCGGTCTTTGGGGGCTCGTCTGGTCTTTGGGGGCTCGTCCGGTCTTTGGGTCTTTGGGGGCTCGTCTGGTCTTTGGGTCTTTGGGGGCTCGTCTGGTCTTTGGGTCTTTGGGGGCTCGTCTGGTCTTTGGGTCTTTGGGGGCTCGTCTGGTCTTTGGGTCTTTGGGGGCTCGTCCGGTCTTTGGGTCTTTGAGGGCTCGTCCGGTCTTTAGGGGTTCGTCTGGTCTTTGGGTTCTTTAGGAGCTCGTCTGGTCTTTGGGGGCTCATCCGGTCTTTGAGGGCTCGTCTGGTCTTTGGGTTCTTTAGGGGCTCGTCTGGTCTTTGGGGGCTCGTCCGGTCTTTGAGGGCTCGTCTGGTCTTTGGGGGCTCGTCTGGTCTTTGGGTCTTTGAGGGCTCGTCCGGTCATTGAGGGCTCGTCCGGTCTTTGGGGGCTCGTCTGGTCTTTGGGGGCTCGTCCGGTCTTTGGGTCTTTGGGGGCTCGTCTGGTCTTTGGGTCTTTGAGGGCTCGTCTGGTCTTTGGGGGCTCGTCTGGTCTTTGGGTCTTTGAGGGCTCGTCCGGTCTTTAGGGGTTCGTCTGGTCTTTGGGTCTTTAGGGGCTCGTCTGGTCTTTGGGGGCTCGTCTGGTCTTTGGGGGCTCGTCCGGTCTTTGGGTCTTTGAGGGCTCGTCTGGTCTTTGGGGGCTCGTCTGGTCTTTGGGTCTTTGAGGGCTCGTCCGGTCTTTGGGTCTTTGAGGGCTCGTCCGGTCTTTGGGTCTTTGAGAGCTCGTCCGGTCTTTAGGGGTTCGTCTGGTCTTTGGGTCTTTAGGGGCTCGTCCGGTCTTTAGGGGCTCGTCTGGTCTTTGGGTTCTTTGGGGGCTTGTCTAGTCTTTGGGTCTTTGGGGGCTCGTCTGGTCTTTGGGTTCTTTAGGGGCTCGTCTGGTCTTTGGGGGCTCATCCAGTCTTTAGGGGCTCGTCTGGTCTTTGGGTTCTTTAGGGCCTCGTCTGGTCTTTGGGGGCTCGTCCGGTCTTTGAGGGCTCGTCTGGTCTTTGGGTCTTTGGGGGCTCGTCTGGTCTTTGGGTCTTTGGGGGCTCGTCCGGTCTTTGAGGGCTCGTCCGGTCTTTGGGTCTTTGAGGGCTCGTCCGGTCTTTAGGGGTTCGTCTGGTCTTTGGGTTCTTTAGGGGCTCGTCTGGTCTTTGGGGGCTCATCCGGTCTTTGAGGGCTCGTCTGGTCTTTGGGTTCTTTAGGGGCTCGTCTGGTCATTGAGGGCTCGTCCGGTCTTTGGGGGCTCGTCTGGTCTTTGGGTCTTTGGGGGCTCGTCCGGTCTTTGGGGGCTCGTCCGGTCTTTGAGGGCTCGTCTGGTCTTTGGGTCTTTGGGGGCTCGTCCGGTCTTTGAGGGCTCGTCCGGTCTTTGGGTCTTTGAGGGCTCGTCCGGTCTTTAGGGGTTCGTCTGGTCTTTGGGTTCTTTAGGGGCTCGTCTGGTCTTTGAGGGCTCGTCTGGTCTTTGGGTTCTTTAGGGGCTCGTCTGGTCTTTGGGGGCTCGTCCGGTCTTTGAGGGCTCGTCTGGTCTTTGAGGGCTCGTCCGGTCATTGAGGGCTCGTCCGGTCTTTGGGGGCTCGTCTGGTCTTTGGGTCTTTGGGGGCTCGTCCGGTCTTTGGGTCTTTGGGGGCTCGTCCGGTCTTTGGGTCTTTGAGGGCTCGTCTGGTCTTTGGGGGCTCGTCCGGTCTTTGGGTCTTTGAGGGCTCGTCCGGTCTTTGGGTCTTTGAGGGCTCGTCCGGTCTTTGGGTCTTTGAGGGCTCGTCCGGTCTTTGGGTCTTTGAGGGCTCGTCCGGTCTTTAGGGGTTCGTCTGGTCTTTGGGTCTTTAGGGGCTCGTCTGGTCTTTGGGGGCTCGTCTAGTCTTTGGGTCTTTGGGGGCTCGTCTGGTCTTTGGGTTCTTTAGGGGCTCGTCTGGTCTTTGGGGGCTCACCCGGTCTTTAGGGGCTCGTCTGGTCTTTGGGGGCTCACCCGGTCTTTAGGGGCTCGTCTGGTCTTTGGGTTCTTTAGGGCCTCGTCTGGTCTTTGGGGGCTCGTCCGGTCTTTGAGGGCTCGTCCGGTCTTTGAGGGCTCGTCTGGTCTTTGAGGGCTCGTCTGGTCTTTGGGTCTTTGAGGGCTCGTCCGGTCATTGAGGGCTCGTCCGGTCTTTGAGGGCTCGTCTGGTCTTTGGGTCTTTGAGGGCTCGTCCGGTCATTGAGGGCTCGTCCGGTCATTGAGGGCTCGTCTGGTCTTTGGGTCTTTGAGGGCTCGTCCGGTCATTGAGGGCTCGTCCGGTCATTGAGGGCTCGTCTGGTCTTTGGGTCTTTGAGGGCTCGTCCGGTCATTGAGGGCTCGTCCGGTCATTGAGGGCTCGTCTGGTCTTTGGGTCATTGAGGGCTTGTCCGGTCATTGAGGGCTCGTCTGGTCTTTGGGTCTTTGAGGGCTCGTCTGGTCTTTGGGGGCTCGTTGGGTCTTTGGGTCTTTGGGGGCTCGTTGGGTCTTTGGGTCTTTGGGGGCTCGTCTGGTCTTTGGGTTTTTGAGGGCTCGTCTGGTCTTTGGGTCTGTGTGGCGCAGTTCCTTCATGCGTGTAGCAGGAAATGGACGCGTTTGTTCAGGAGATGCAGTAGTTTGTATCCGCTTCTGATGGGATTGATTACTGGTTGCTGTTTGGGTTGGAGAACGGTCATCAATGTAGGTAGGTGAGGTCTGACTGGTACACTGTTCACTAGTTTATAGGTTGAGGATGTGTAGGTAGTTTATTCCTAGTTTTCATTAGTACCTACCAACCCATAGAGTAATCACATTACTCATGCACTGGCTTCCTGTAAGATCAAGAATCACATTTAAAATCCTTCTCCTCACCTACAAAGCCTTAACTGGTGATGCACCATCATATCTTAAGGTGCTCATAGTGCCACTAGAGAACTCATAGTTCCAGATGGTCTTGTGGTCCATTCCAGTCTATTGCAGGTCTACATCTGGTCTTGCACATGGTCCATGCTGGACAGGTGTTTCGGTGTGTCTGTCCTAAACTTCAATTTAGTTTATTTTATACAGCCCAACATCACAAATACAAGTTTGCCTCGGAGGGCTTTACAATCTGTACACATAACATCCTGTCCCGGGACCTCACATCGGATCAGGAAAAACTCCCCTAAAAAAAAGATAGTAAAAACCCTTTCACAGGGAAAAAAACTTGGCAGACACACACACACACACACGCACACGCACACGACCCATTCCGTCTCTTTTACCCAGAATTCAGTTGAGAATGAATGAGACGATTTGAAATGCAAGAAAACACTTTATTTCATCACAACTTACATTCTGAAGGAAAAACGTGACGGTACAAAAGAGACGATATTATAAAAAACTAAACACAAACAGCTGATTCTATTTACATCAGGTGTGAGCTGAGAGTCTCTGATTGGTCGCAGTCGTCAGGTGACGCGAGTCCTCATCGAGAGACGAGTCTCCGCTTCGTCGTCTGCTCCACCAGTCTGTGGTAATCGGCCAGTTTGTCTCGAACTTCATTATAAATCTGAAAACAGAAGGAACGGATTCAAACAAGCGGCCAGTCAACGGGACGCGGCCAGTCAACGGGACGCGGCCAGTCAACGGGACGCGGCCAGTCAACGGGACGCGGCCAGTCAACGGGACGCGGCCAGTCAACGGGAATCGAGTCGACAGGAAGCGGCGACTCACCCGGCTGTTGGTCTGCGTCTCGCTCAGCGTCTGCAGCAGCTGGTCGATGGACGTGTACGGCAGCCAGACGGAGGACGACGTTGCAGACAGTGGCCTCTGAAACGGTTCAGAGATCGTGTTTCACGTGAAGCCTTCGAAACACTCACCACTTACTAGTTAGGGTGTATATATATATATACATACACACACACACACACACACACACACACACACACACACACACACACACACACACACACACACACACATATATATACATACATATATATATACACACACACATATTTACCTCTATTCCAAAGTACTGGTGTCCTCTCCCGAGCAGAGCGTCCACGTACTCCAACACCAGCTCGGCTGCAGCGTCCAGGAGGTCAAAGTTCAGGTAGAGACGCAGCAGAGACGCAGCGTCCACTTCCTGTAAGAAACACAGCGGCATCATGGGAAAATAACCAGAGACGCAGCGTCCACTTCCTGTAAGAAACACAGCAGCATCATGGGAAAGACGTCCCTCCTCCCTATTGGCTGAACTCACCTTGTAGGACTTGATCAGCCAATCAGGCAGCGGCACGCCGTGCGACAGCAGCTTGTTGATGACGCTGCGCTGGTGCTGCCCGGTAGCGGAGGCATACCTGTGCAGGTACGAGGCGAGCAGCTGCCACGCCTCGTCTGTAGCGCTGACACAACAAACAGAGTGGTTTATATAGAATAGAATAGAATGAAGACGTGATATTCAAACCCAGTGCAGAAATCAAACCTGGACTCTTTAGTGTTGACTACGGACGACAGCTGGTTAGCAGCCAACCAGCTCCAGGCGTCGCTCTGAGACTCCTCCCCCCCAAACTGAAGCTTGATGCACCTGAAGACCAGCAAACAAAACTAATATATACACATATATATATATATATATATATATATATATATATATATATATATATATATATATATATATATATATATATATATATATATATATATATATATATATATATATATATATATATATATATATATATATATATATATACACACACACACACACATATATATATATATATATATATATATATATATATATATATATATATATATATATATATATATATATACACACACACACACACACACACACATATACATATATATATATATATATACATATACATATACACACACACACACACACAATTATTTGGGCTCTGTACACCACAACAATGGAGTTGAAATGAAAAAATTTAGTTGAAATGAAAAAATCTAGATATGCTTTAAGTGCAGACTTTCAGCTTTAATTTGAGGGTATTTACATCCAAATCAGGTGAACGGTGTAGGAACTACAACACATGTAAAAGTGGCCACCCTCTTTTTAAGGGACCAAAAGTAATTAGACAAATTAATATAATCATAAATCTAATTGTCACTTTTAATACTTTGTTGAAAATCCTTTGCGGTCAATGAAGCCTGAAGTCTGGATTCCATAGACATCACCAGACGCTGGGTTTGGTCCCTGGTGATGCTCTGCAGGCCTCTACTGCAACGTCTTCACTTCCTGCTGCTTCTTGGGGCATTTTCCCTTCAGTTTGGTCTTCAGCAAGTGAAATGCATGCTCACTTGGATTCAGGTCAGGTGATTGACTTGGACATTGCAGAACATTCCACTTCTTTGCCTTGAAAAACTCCTTGGTTGCTTTCGCAGTATGCTTCGGGTCATTGTCCATCTGCACTGTGAAGTCCAATGAGTTCTGAAGCATTTGGCTGAATATGAGCAGATAATATTGCCCCAAACACTTCTGAATTCATCCTGCTGCTTTAGTCAGCAGTCACATCATCAATAAATACAAGGGAACCAGTTCCATTGGCAGCCATACATGCCCACGCCATAACACTACCTCCACCATACCCTCTGTATTTACTCTGGTGAAGTCTTCTCTTGATGGTGGACTTTGACACAGATACACCTACCTCCTGGAGAGTGTTCTTGATCTGGACAACTGTTGTGAAGGGGTTTTTCTTCACCAGGGAAATGATTCTTCTGTCATCACCACAGTTGTCTTCTGTGGTCTTCCGGGTCTTTTGGTGTTGCTGAGCTCACCAAGGAGTTTTTCAAGGCAAAGAAGTGGAATGTTCTGCAATGGCCAAGTCAATCACCTGACCTGAATCCAATGGAGCATGCATTTCACTTGCTGAAGACCAAACTGAAGGGAAAATGTCCCAAGAAGCAGCAGGAAGTGAATACGGTTGCAGTAGAGGCCTGCAGAGCATCACCAGGGACCAAACCCAGCGTCTGGTGATGTCTAAGGAATCCAGACTTCAGGCTTCATTGACTGCAAAGGATTTTCAACAAAGTATTAAAAGTGACAATTAGATTTATGATTATATTAATTTGTCCAATTACTTTTGGTCCCTTAAAAAGAGGGTGGCCACATTTGAATGTGTTGTAGTTCCTACACCGTTCACCTGATTTGGATGTAAATACCCTCAAATTAAAGCTCAAAGTCTGCACTTAAAGCACATCTTGACTTTTTTAATTTCAACTCCATTGTTGTGGTGTACAGAGCCAAAATAATGAAAAATATGTCAATGTCCAAATATTTATGGCCCTGACTGTATATACACATATATACTAGTGCTGTCATATTAGCGCATTATTAACGGATTAACGGCGTTAACTCATTTTAATTTAAAAAAAAAAAATCTCGCGAGCACCACGCCGGATGTAGCTCAACCGGAAGCAAAACAATAGGCACGCCGTTTGGGCTTGGAAGCTAGGCTAACGTTACGGTTTAAATGAATGAACGGTGAGCGCGATACGGCAAAATGAATGATAAGACGCTAATGAATGGAAAGTTTACTTTCAACAAGTTGTCAGATGTTCCCTTGACAAGACCAAAGTGGTATGTGCCATTAGTCATTGTGAACTGAGCTATCATCGTAGCCTCTCCAGTCTGAAACACCACTTGATGGCCAACACACAGCTGATGCTAACTCTGCGCCCCCTCGTCATAGCAGACAAGAATGATGACTTCAGAAACACATGGACACCACAACAAGAACAGACTTATTGCAGCCATAGCTACATGGTGCTACTGCGTGTAGCCTGTTAGCGTTGTGGAGGACGAGGGTCTAGCTGATAGAATACGCATCGCATCCAACGACAGGACCTACGAATTGCCTTCGAGAACCACCATTACAAGCCATGTTCAGAAGTTGCACGAAACTGAGAAGACAAAAGCAGTCGCGCTCACTGGTGATTACTCCGAGCTTCACTGACTCTGAAAATGTCAACAGGCTTGTCAAAATGTTATTTTGTAAGCCCTTGTTTACCTGAAATGTGCACTTTAATTTTATTTTATTTTACAAGGATAAACTCCAGGGATTCAGAAGACGATCCCCCACGACAGGACAATGATGATTCTTCACAGAAATGCAGATAAGTTGTAATGGACCCCAGAGTGGTACTTATTTTAGTTATCTGCCTGGAGGACTGTCATGGCACGCTAAAAAACTACTCCTACAGTTATATTTTTGGTTAATTAAAACAGTCGGGTCTCGTTAATTAACTTGTTATCCATAGTTTTTTTTTGTGTGGATTTTGGTTAACATGTGGCCACACTTTAGGGCCCCACCACTGACGCGACGTGGGACTTTCCCTTATGGGGGCTTTGGCTTTCCAAAGTCCTCTAAGGCTCATTTGAAACGAGCCTCTACATCTGAAACAGCTGTTCTAAACCGTTTTGGTGATTTTCCGTTAAAAACTGTTTCACGTTCTCTTTTAATGTTTGTTCCTTGGGAGAGATGTTTTCAATGTACAACTTTTATATGTATCGGGGATATTGGGAGAGGTTCCACCTGTGATTATCAATGGTTGAAACTATGAATAGGAACGCCCTTAAGGTTATTTCATTTAATGTGAAGGGAATCTTAAACCCAGCTAAGAGAAGTAAAATATTGTCAAAAAGGAAAAAGGAAAAGGCAAATGTGGTGCTCTTACAAGAGACACGCCCCATTAGAGCATGAAAAATTAAAGAGAATGGGGTTTTCAAGGGTATATGGTTCATCTTATAAAATCAGGCCGTAGGAGAGGCGTAGCAATTTTAATATCACAAACCGTATCATTTGAACTACTTTCAAAAGTAACAGACAAGGAGGGGAGATATATAATAGTCTCTGGAAAAATAGATGGTGTTAAAATCTATTATACTCGCAGGAAATTGAAAAAAAGATGATATTCACAAAACAAAAATTGTATGACTCAAAATCAACAAAGCTCCTGGCAAGAAGGCTGCAAAAACAACGAGCGGATAGCACAATATACAAAATAAGAGATCCGATTTCTAAAACTATACACTATAAACAAGATGAATTGCAAAATGCCTTTAAAAAAATACTACAAATCTCTATATACACAACCACAACTAGAGGGCGAGCAACAAATTAGCGAATTCCTCAATTCTCTCAATCTCCCCGTACTATCAGAAGAACAAAATCGGATATTAACAGCAGCGGTAACCGAGACAGAACTAAACAGCGCCATCTCCAGACTTAAAGCCAATAAATCACCTGGTCCGGATGGCCTCCCTTCAGAGTGGTACAAGGCATTTCGATTTGAGCTAATACCAAGCCTCCTTAGGGCCTGCAATATAACTCTAAAAGATGCCAAGATGCCTCCATCTTGGAGCGAAGCAGTGATCTCTGTTATTCACAAAGAAGGAAAAGATAAACTAGACTGTGGATCTTATAGACCAATCTCAATGTTGAATGTCGACTACAAATTATATACAGCCATCCTGGCCAAAAGACTGGAACAGATACTTCCTCAAATTATACATAACGATCAGACTGGCTTTATCTCACAAAGACAAACCCACGATAACATCAGGCGATCGCTGCACGTACTAAACCACATCCAACAGAACAATCTTGAAGTCTACCTAGTCAGTCTGGATGCTGAGAAGGCCTTTGATTCAGTGAGCTGGCCTTTCTTATATAAAGTCCTTGAACGATTTGGCATGCACGACACTTTTATCAAAGGCATTCGTACACTTTATGCTAAACCTTTGGCCTGGATAAAAATAAATGGACATCTCTCAGACACCATCATATTAGAGCGTGGAACAAGACAGGGATGCCCAATTTCTCCACTGCTTTTTGCCCTCTATATAGAGCCTCTTGCGCAATGGATAAGACAGACAGAAAGCATCAAAGGCATTTGTATAAATGGATCAGACCACAAAGTGGCCCTGTATGCTGACGATATCTTGATTTATTTAAATACCCCCTCTAACTCCTTTTTTGAATTAATGAACCTGTTAAAAACATTTGGTAGACTTGCAGGATATAAATTAAACCTGCAAAAAACACAAATCTTGACCTTTAATTGTACACCTCCTAAACACATTAAAGATAAATTCCACCTTAACTGGGATCAGAAGTCCTTGAAATACCTAGGAATACACCTACCAAGAGATATCTCAACATTGAGATAAACTACACTCCCCTCTTAACAAAAATGAAAGAGGATATACATCGATGGAACTCTATTTCTTTCCTCGGATTAAGCCATAGAATTGAATCTGTAAAAATGAACATTCTCCCACGATATCTGTTCCTATTTCAAGCACTCCCTGTAGAAATTCTCCCGAAACAATTCTCTGAATTGGATAAAATCATTTCAAGATTTATCTGGCAAGGGAAAAAAAAAACAAGGATTAAATTTAAAACTCTACAACTCCCAAAAGAAGAAGGAGGAATGGCTCTACCCAACTTTAAGGATTACTTCTATGCTGTCCAGATTAAACCCTTAATTAACATGTGTACCTCATCTTATTGTGCCAGGTGGAAAGATATTGAACTTTCTATTATGAATGACCCCCCAATTCAAGCAGTATTGGCCCACAAAAACCTGGGAAAATGTATAGACAATTTACAAAACCCATGGATCAAATTCAATTTAAAAATCTGGAACATGATAAGAGGAGAATATAAACTAGATCATAGACTACAAATACTTCAATGGTGTGCCTATGACCCGGGGTTTAAGCCAAATGAAATGGATCATAGATTTAAATCTTGGATCCCAAAAGGTATAACAACGTTCTACTCTCTGACAGAAAAAGGACAACTAAAGGACTTTGAACACCTAAGGCAAAAATATTGTCTTGAAAAATCAGATTTTTATAGATATCTCCAGATACGCAACCATTTTGAACATAACATTAGAAATACAATAGACCTTGATGAACCAATACTGAGAATATTTCTCGGTGCCTACCAAAACGAGCCAAATAAGGGTATTATCACTAAATCCTACAAGGGCCTTATGACGAAAAAAACCCACACTGCAGTATATGTAAAAGAAAAATGGGAAAGAGATGGCAACCTCTTAATATCAAATGAGGACTGGTTAGATGTGTGTAAATTCCAATGGAAATGTACCAATTCTCATGCATGGAAGTGTGTTATTGACAGGTGAATTACACCGAAGCAGAAGGCACGCTTCACGGGAGGTGATGCATGTTGGAGACCGTGTGGGGCTCATGAAGCAAATCACTGGCACATACTTTGGGAGTGCCCTGTGATAAAGCCTTTCTGGGCAGAATTTCATAAAACATTAAAAGTCATACTTAACACCGACTTGCCCCTGGAATTTTCAACTTCATTCTTAGGAAAATTTGATTTTCAAGCAGGGCGTCGAGATAAATACATGTTTGGCATTTTAATAACCGCTTGTAAAAAAGCCCTCACCAGACGGTGGCTGCTTCCTGAGCCCCCCACAATACATGAATGGATAGATATAGTAAATGATTGATTGTTGATTGTTGTTTGTCTCGTCTAACGTCCCATGTCCCATGTCCAATGTATGCACCTTCCGCCTCAAAAAAATTCCTCGTTTGGAAAGGATCACCTTCTCCCTTCGCCTTCAGAGAAGTATGTTTATTCAACTCTGGGACAAGTGGGTGAGATATGCAAAACCAATACGGACAGGTTCTGTGGAGATAATGAATGAATGACCCTGTAATGCTGCTCTAGATTAGGAAACCTCTCTGATCTTTATCCCTCTCTCTCTTTCTAGTCCCCCCCTTGTCTGATGTATTTCTCTGTTTACGTATACACTCTCCCAAAATGTACAATGTTACTTAATTTGAAAAACTGGATGGTATATTTTGAATACTACACTCGTGCTGATGTATACTTTGTAAATTAAGCTACTGTCCAAAAACAAAACAAAAAAAATATTTTTTTTTAAAAAGAGGAAGATCCTGAAAGTCATAATTATGAGATGTTTTTATCACAGTGGCAGGAACGGGCTTCCATAGGATGAAGTCATGAAGGTCAAACTCACTTGAAGGTCAGACCCTCAAACACTGAAGTCAGGTTCAGCTTGAAGGTCTGACAGACGGACAGAGCCGAGTCAAACAGTCCGGTTTGAACCAACAGGGCCACCATCTCCACTGCTGAGGCACTTCCTGCAGACAGACAGGAAGCTGGTGTAAATACAACAACACCTGTTAAAGGTGTAGCCGTGGACAGGTGGTAAATACAACAACACTTGTTAAAGGTGTAGCCGTGTAAAGGTGGTAAATACAACAACACTTGTTAAAGGTGTAGCCTGGACAGGTGGTGAATACAACAACACTTGTTAAAGGTGTAGCCGTGGACAGGTGGTAAATATAACACTTGTTAAAGGTGTAGCCTGGACAGGTGGTGAATATAACAACACTTGTTAAAGGTGTAGCCGTGTAAAGGTGGTAAATATAACACTTGTTAAAGGTGTAGCCGTGGACAGGTGGTGAATATAACAATACTTGTTAAAGGTGTAGCCGTGGACAGGTGGTAAATACAACAACACTTGTTAAAGGTGTAGCCGTGGACAGGTGGTAAATACAACAACACTTGTTAAAGGTGTAGCCTGGACAGGTGGTGAATATAACAATACTTGTTAAAGGTGTAGCCGTGGACAGGTGGTAAATACAACAACACTTGTTAAAGGTGTAGCCGTGGACAGGTGGTAAATATAACACTTGTTAAAGGTGTAGCCTGGACAGGTGGTGAATATAACAATACTTGTTAAAGGTGTAGCCGTGGACAGGTGGTGAATATAACAACACTTGTTAAAGGTGTAGCCGTGGACAGGTGGTAAATATAACACTTGTTAAAGGTGTAGCCTGGACAGGTGGTGAATATAACAACACTTGTTAAAGGTGTAGCCGTGTAAAGGTGGTAAATATAACACTTGTTAAAGGTGTAGCCGTGGACAGGTGGTGAATATAACAATACTTGTTAAAGGTGTAGCCGTGGACAGGTGGTAAATACAACAACACTTGTTAAAGGTGTAGCCGTGGACAGGTGGTAAATATAACACTTGTTAAAGGTGTAGCCTGGACAGGTGGTGAATATAACAATACTTGTTAAAGGTGTAGCCGTGGACAGGTGGTGAATATAACAACACTTGTTAAAGGTGTAGCCGTGTAAAGGTGGTAAATACAACAACACTTGTTAAAGGTGTAGCCGTGGACAGGTGGTAAATATAACACTTGTTAAAGGTGTAGCCGTGGACAGGTGGTAAATACAACAACACTTGTTAAAGGTGTAGCCGTGGACAGGTGGTGAATATAACAACACTTGTTAAAGGTGTAGCCGTGGACAGGTGGTGAATATAACAACACTTGTTAAAGGTGTAGCCTGGACAGGTGGTAAATATAACACTTGTTAAAGGTGTAGCCGTGGACAGGTGGTGAATATAACAATACTTGTTAAAGGTGTAGCCTGGACAGGTGGTGAATATAACAATACTTGTTAAAGGTGTAGCCGTGGACAGGTGGTAAATACAACAACACTTGTTAAAGGTGTAGCCGTGGACAGGGGGTAAATACAACAACACTTGTTAAAGGTGTAGCCTGGACAGGTGGTGAATATAACAATACTTGTTAAAGGTGTAGCCTGGACAGGTGGTGAATATAACAATACTTGTTAAAGGTGTAGCCGTGGACAGGTGGTAAATACAACAACACTTGTTAAAGGTGTAGCCGTGGACAGGTGGTAAATATAACACTTGTTAAAGGTGTAGCCTGGACAGGTGGTGAATATAACAATACTTGTTAAAGGTGTAGCCGTGTAAAGGTGGTAAATATAACACTTGTTAAAGGTGTAGCCGTGGACAGGTGGTGAATATAACAACACTTGTTAAAGGTGTAGCCTGGACAGGTGGTAAATATAACACTTGTTAAAGGTGTAGCCGTGGAAAATATAACACTTGTTAAAGGTGTAGCCGTGGACAGGTGGTGAATATAACAACACCTGTTAAAGGTGTAGCCGTGGACAGGTGGTGAATATAACAACACTTGTTAAAGGTGTAGCCGTGGACAGGTGGTAAATATAACACTTGTTAAAGGTGTAGCCGTGGACAGGTGGTGAATATAACAATACTTGTTAAAGGTGTAGCCGTGGACAGGTGGTGAATATAACAACACTTGTTAAAGGTGTAGCCGTGTAAAGGTGGTAAATACAACAACACTTGTTAAAGGTGTAGCCGTGGACAGGTGGTGAATATAACAACACTTGTTAAAGGTGTAGCCTGGACAGGTGGTAAATATAACACTTGTTAAAGGTGTAGCCGTGGAAAATATAACACTTGTTAAAGGTGTAGCTGTGGACAGGTGGTAAATATAACAACACTTGTTAAAGGTGTAGCCGTGTAAAGGTGGTGAATATAACAACACTTGTTAAAGGTGTAGCCGTGGACAGGTGGTGAATATAACAACACTTGTTAAAGGTGTAGCCGTGGACAGGTGGTAAATACAACAACACTTGTTAAAGGTGTAGCCGTGTAAAGGTGGTGAATATAACAACACTTGTTAAAGGTGTAGCCGTGGACAGGTGGTGAATATAACAACACTTGTTAAAGGTGTAGCCTGGACAGGTGGTAAATACAACACTTGTTAAAGGTGTAGCCGTGGACAGGTGGTAAATACAACACTTGTTAAAGGTGTAGCCGTGGACAGGTGGTAAATATAACAACACTTGTTAAAGGTGTAGCCGTGTAAAGGTGGTGAATATAACAACACTTGTTAAAGGTGTAGCCGTGGACAGGTGGTGAATATAACAACACTTGTTAAAGGTGTAGCCTGGACAGGTGGTAAATACAACAACACTTGTTAAAGGTGTAGCCGTGGACAGGTGGTAAATACAACACTTGTTAAAGGTGTAGCCGTGGACAGGTGGTGAATATAACAACACTTGTTAAAGGTGTAGCCTGGACAGGTGGTAAATACAACAACACTTGTTAAAGGTGTAGCCGTGGACAGGTGGTAAATACAACACTTGTTAAAGGTGTAGCCGTGGACAGGTGGTAAATACAACACTTGTTAAAGGTGTAGCCGTGGACAGGTGGTGAATATAACAACACTTGTTAAAGGTGTAGCCGTGGACAGGTGGTAAATATAACACTTGTTAAAGGTGTAAAGGTGGGGTACCAGCGATGGCAGCAGACGGCGGGTGGTGCTGGGCCAGCGTGAGCCGGCTGCGGGACAGGATGTACTCTTTCTCCAGGTCCTTGAGCTCCAGAATGTCCACCTGACGCTTCACTGCAAGGAAACAGGAAGAGGTTCAGTACATCTCCATCTTTAAGACACTCGTCATCAGTGATGGTTGTCTTTATGTCTCCGTCTTTAGACACTCGTCATCAGTGATGGTTGTCTTTATGTCTCAGTCTTTAAGACACTCGTCATCAGTGATGGTTGCTGCTGAGACGTGACCTCACCTGGTTCAGAAGAGAAGTCCCCGTCAGAGCTCCTCTTTGGAGACGCTCCTGGACGCTCGTACTGCAACACAAACAGCTGCTGTCACCTCAACATGAGGAACTGATTGGTGCTGCATCAGAACCATAACAAGTACCGATAGGGATAATACACCAGAACCGTAACAAGTACCGATAGGGATAATACACCAGAACCGTAACAAGTACCGATAGGGATAATACACCAGAACCGTAACAAGTACCGATAGGGATAATACACCAGAACCGTAACAAGTACCGATAGGGATAATACACCAGAACCGTAACAAGTACCGATAGGGATAATACACCAGAACCGTAACAAGTACCGATAGGGATAATACACCAGAACTGTAACAAGTACCGATAGGGATAATACACCAGAACCGTAACAAGTACCGATAGGGATAATACACCAGAACCGTAACAAGTACCAATAGGGATAATACACCAGAACCGTAACAAGTACCGATAGGGATAATACACCAGAACCGTAACAAGTACCGATAGGGATAATACACCAGAACTGTAACAAGTACCGATAGGGATAATACACCAGAACCGATACGAAGTACCAAAAGGGTTGCAGCTTTTAATAATGTAGCATCTGTTTGAGACGGGTTGGGGACAAACCACCTGTGTGTGAATGTTTGCAATAATATATATATATATATATATATATATATATATATATATATCTATCTCATGCGTGTGAACATAAG
>JBAMJR010000393.1:122500-165000 GCA_038501785.1 Myoxocephalus aenaeus
ACAGAGACCAAGCTTCACACAGAACAGGTTCATGTGTGCGTGAGGTTTGGTACCTGGGCTTTGCCTTGCAGGCTCTTGTTCAGTGTGAGATGATGATAAGATCAACTAGAGGCCAGGTCTGCCAACCACAGTGTGTCACTCAGCTCATGAAGAGGTCAAAACTGTTCCAAAGTTAACATGCTTTATGAGAGTCATGGCTTGAAGACTTCTGCATGCCAATATTAACTCATAGTCAGAGCGCCACCTACTGGGAAACTATGGCGATTTTAACTAGAAATGATAAAGAAAATGAAATTTGCCGACTTCCGGTGCGGTTTAGAGCATCGTACCAAGACAGTTATTTTTAAGTGTATATGTGGTACATACGCCTATGAAATGTTTTATATCTATGTTAAACGTACTGCGAGGGCTGCTTTGTTGAATTGAGTTGAATTTTCTCCTTAGAAGTTCATTGGTCCTTTTCTTCTGAACACAATGAGATATAAACAAGCTTTTGATACATTGTGATGGAATTGAGCCTGTATTGATCCACAGAGAATCTTGTAAAAATCGAAGCCAGCATTTAGGAAGATTTGAGGAAAAGATTGTTTTTCACAAAATCCAAAATGGCGGAAATTCTAAGTAGGCGGAGCTTAATGCGGCGATGTACTTTTTTGTAGAGCAGACACAACCGGACATGTGTGCTAAATTTCAGGTCAATTGGTGATAGGGGGCAAAAACTGTGGGCGTTCACAACTCACAGGTTGTCAAAAAAAAAACACCTCTTGGTAATACCTTGTGGTAGTACTGTATTCTGTACCTCTTGGTAATACCTTGTGGTAGTACTGTATTCTGTACTTCTTGATCATACCTTGTGGTAGTACTGTATTCTGTACCTCTTGGTAATACCTTGTGGTAGTACTGTATTCTGTACCTCTTGGTAATACCTTGTGGTAGTACTGTATTCTGTACTTCTTGATCATACCTTGTGGTAGTACTGTATTCTGTACTTCTTGGTAATACCTTGTTGTAGTACTGTATTCTGTACCTCTTGGTCATACCTTGTGGTAGTACTGTATTCTGTACTTCTTGGTCATACCTTGTGGTAGTACTGTATTCTGTACCTCTTGGTAATACCTTGTGGTAGTACTGTATTATGTACCTCTTGGTAATACCTTGTGGTAGTACTGTATTCTGTACCTCTTGGTAATACCTTGTGGTAGTACTGTATTCTGTACCTCTTGGTCATACCTTGTGGTAGTACTGTATTCTGTACTTCTTGGTCATACCTTGTGGTAGTACTGTATTCTGTACCTCTTGGTAATACCTTGTTGTAGTACTGTATTCTGTACCTCTTGGTCATACCTTGTGGTAGTACTGTATTCTGTACCTCTTGGTAATACCTTGTTGTAGTACTGTATTCTGTACCTCTTGGTCATACCTTGTGGTAGTACTGTATTCTGTACTTCTTGGTCATACCTTGTGGTAGTACTGTATTCTGTACCTCTTGGTAATACCTTGTGGTAGTACTGTATTCTGTACCTCTTGGTCATACCTTGTGGTAGTACTGTATTCTGTACTTCTTGATCATACCTTGTGGTAGTACTGTATTCTGTACTTCTTGGTAATACCTTGTTGTAGTACTGTATTCTGTACCTCTTGGTCATACCTTGTGGTAGTACTGTATTCTGTACTTCTTGGTCATACCTTGTGGTAGTACTGTATTCTGTACCTCTTGGTAATACCTTGTGGTAGTACTGTATTCTGTACCTCTTGGTAATACCTTGTGGTAGTACTGTATTCTGTACCTCTTGGTAATACCTTGTGGTAGTACTGTATTCTGTACCTCTTGGTCATACCTTGTGGTAGTACTGTATTCTGTACCTCTTGGTCATACCTTGTGGTAGTACTGTATTCTGTACCTCTTGGTAATACCTTGTTGTAGTACTGTATTCTGTACCTCTTGGTCATACCTTGTGGTAGTACTGTATTCTGTACTTCTTGGTCATACCTTGTGGTAGTACTGTATTCTGTACCTCTTGGTAATACCTTGTGGTAGTACTGTATTCTGTACCTCTTGGTCATACCTTGTTGTAGTACTGTATTCTGTACTTCTTGGTAATACCTTGTTGTAGTACTGTATTCTGTACTTCTTGGTAATACCTTGTTGTAGTACTGTATTCTGTACCTCTTGGTAATACCTTGTTGTAGTACTGTATTCTGTACCTCTTGGTAATACCTTGTTGTAGTACTGTATTCTGTACTTCTTGGTAATACCTTGTTGTAGTACTGTAATCTGGGTGTGGCGGCCTCCTCCTCCTCCTCGCTGACCGTCAGCTTCAGCAGGAACTCCTCCTTCTCCACCTCCGTCGCTGCCTCCTGGAAACACTGCAGCGCCTGAAGAGGAAACAGCAGCTCAGATCAACAGATCCACCGTGTGGAGCCAGGACCTGGTGAAGCCTGGTGGAGCCTGGACCTGGTGAAGCCGGGTCTACCCAACAGGTGGACTTGCTGTGACCCACCTTCTGGCCCTCCCCGTTGGCCAGGTAGCACTGACCCAGCATGAAGCGGCAGGAGCCGATGTTCACCTGACACCAGGGACCGACCAGACGCACGTACTCCTGCAGACACAAAGCAGGGGAGAAACACAAGGAGCCGTGTGTGATGTCATGAGTTCTCCTCCAATCAGAGGCTGTCCTGCTGCCTTCAGAGATGTACTGAGCTGAACAGTGTTACCCTGACAGATCAAGGCAGATGAACTGAGTCGATAGCAGTGAGACGAGGAGGAAGACATTAGTGAGTGTGATGAAGAACACAAACCCACCTGCAGCTGTGTGTACTGACAGTTGGCCATCAGACACTCTGGGAACTGGAAACCAGGGTTACTGGGCCAACTGGGAGACGGCAGTTAAGATTCAACAACAAACAGGATGGTGGATATAAAATGGCATCGTCAGGTGAACAAAGGATACAGCAGCTGAGCGAGCAGGACGACCACGTTGGAGATCATGTGACTCCAGCGGAGCGGAGAGTCACTCTGCTGCTGCGAGTAAACCTGAGAGATGATCAGCTTCCTGGCTGCTGTCTGATAGAAGAGCTCCACCACCGTCTGAGGACTCAACACTGTGGGGAAGGGTACTGTCATTACCTCATATAGACACTGGACATCATGACACTGGAGACACTGGACATCATGTGTGGTACTGTCATTACCATATGGTACTGTCATTACCTCAAATGGAACCATATGGTAGTGTCATTACCTCAAATGGAACCATATGGTACTGTCGTTACCTCATATAGACACATATGGTACTGCCATTACCTCAAATGGAACCATATGGTAGTGTCGTTACCTCAAATGGAACCATATGGTACTGTCGTTACCTCAAATGGAACCATATGGTACTGTCGTTACCTCAAATGGAACCATATGGTACTGTCATTACCTCATATAGACACATATGGTACTGTCGTTACCTCAAATGGAACCATATGGTACTGTCGTTACCTCAAATGGAACCATATGGTACTGTCATTACCTCATATAGACACATATGGTACTGTCATTACCTCAAATGGAACCATATGGTACTGTCATTACCTCAAATGGAACCATATGGTAGTGTCGTTACCTCAAATGGAACCATATGGTACTGTCGTTACCTCAAATGGAACCATATGGTACTGTCATTACCTCAAATGGAACCATATGGTACTGTCATTACCTCAAATGGAACCATATGGTAGTGTCATTACCTCAAATGGAACCATATGGTACTGTCATTACCTCATATAGACACCATATGGTACTGTCATTACCTCATATAGACACCATATGGTACTGTCATTACCTCATATGGACACCATATGGTACTGTCATTACCTCATATGGACACCATATGGTACTGTCATTACCTCATATGGACACCATATGGTACTGTCATTACCTCATATGGACACATATGGTACTGTCATTACCTCATATAGACACCATATGGTACTGTCATTACCTCATATAGACACCATATGGTACTGTCATTACCTCATATAGACACCATATGGTACTGTCATTACCTCATATAGACACCAGAATCAGAAACTGTTTATTAGCCAGGAATGTTTTCACACTATATTACTCACTATATTAAAATGACTTCATGAGAAGTAATTCCTAAATTAATACTCTGTTCTTTTTTCTTTTCTTTCATCCCAGCTATTTTAATTTTATTAAATTTTTTGTTAGTATTATTATTGTCTATATCTTTCATCCCTGCTGTTTTGATATCTTATTTTCTGTCTGTAAATTGCTGCTACGCGATGCCAAATTTCCCCTTGGGGATTAATAAAGTATATATTCATTCATTTATTGAACAGAGAGAACAGACTGATCTGAGGGCAGCGGTCACCTGATCTGCTGGTGGAGACGGCCGGCGTGTCCGACAGCTCCAACACGGTGAGGTGCTGCAGGTTAGCGTCTCTGCAGGAGGTCAGAGGTCAGAACATCTTCTACATCTTATTCTCTATGACTGTAAATACAACAGACTAGGACTGGACCAGTGCTTCAACCTGCTCACGTGTGTACTAGTACACACGCTTGTATACTTGTGTGTACTCACATGATGTCGATGGGCACAGAGGAGGCCAAGCTCTGGCTGATGTGTTTCAGGAGGTAGTACGAGGAGAGCAGGTTGGAGCAGCGAGGGATCAGGTCCTGCTGGAGCTGCAGGAGCTGGGACCCGCCTCCCAGGAACACCTGGACCACATGAATTATGATTATTATGACCACATGAATTATGACATAATGATTATTACATTTATTATGATCACATGTATTATGATTATTATGACCACATTCATTATGATCACATTTATTATGCATCGCCCCAAAACACTTCAGTAACCCTCTTCTGACAGCAGCCATGTTAGAAATCAGACCTCAGATCTGAGGGAGACATAAGCTCCAGTGTTTCGTGTGTCAGCTGATTAAACCTGAGGAACCGCTCCAGTTCAGGTTCAGTTAAGGTGGACCGATCTGTGTGTGTGGTGTGTGTGTGTGTGTCAGTACTTACGTTGTCTCCGAAGCGCAGGTAGAGCTTCTGCAGGATCAGCAGGTCTCTACAGAACAGGGTCCTGGTCATGGTCATGTGACAGACGGCCTGGCAGACCACAGACACGGCTGAGCTGCTGCCCAACAGCTGAGACAGGCTGATCCTCATGTTCAGACCTGCAAGACACAGAGCAGGGACACAAACGAGGCCTATCAGGAATCAGGAGTCCACATGAGTCTGTAGGTCTGGACCAGGTCCACATGAGTCTGTAGGTCTGGACCAGGTCCACATGAGGGCCCCACCAGGTATGAGGGTCCCTTGCCCCCCCAGGTCCAGGTCCGGATCCGTCTCCAGGTCCAGCTCCCTCAGCAGGACCATCATGGCTGCCATGGGGTTCCGGACGTCCTGCAGTTTGTTCTGGATGTCCTCCACCACGCTGTCACTGAGGGGACACAAGGGGAGCTTCTACAGGACTGTAGTAGTATTGATCACAGTATTGATCACAGTATTATGTATAGTATTGATCATAGTATTGGTCGTATTATTGATCATAGTATTGGTCGTATTATTGGTTATAGTATTGGTCGTATTATTGATCATAGTATTGGTCGTATTATTGGTTATAGTATTGGTCGTATTATTGATCATAGTATTGGTCGTAGTATTGGTCGTAGTATTGGTCGTAGTATTGGTTATAGTATTGGTCGTATTATTGATCATAGTATTGGTCGTATTATTGGTTATAGTATTGGTCGTATTATTGATCATAGTATTGGTCGTATTATTGGTTATAGTATTGGTCGTATTATTGATCATAGTATTGGTCGTATTATTGGTTATAGTATTGGTCGTAGTATTGATCATAGTATTGGTCGTAGTATTGGTCGTAGTATTGGTCGTAGTATTGGTCGTATTATTGGTTATAGTATTGGTCGTATTATTGATCATAGTATTGGTCGTATTATTGGTTATAGTATTGGTCGTATTATTGATCATAGTATTGGTCGTATTATTGGTTATAGTATTGGTCGTATTATTGATCATAGTATTGGTCGTATTATTGGTTATAGTATTGGTCGTATTATTGATCATAGTATTGGTCGTATTATTGATCATAGTATTGATCCATTTGTTGAGGATTGATTATGTAAAATCTGAGTTCTTTCTCTATTCTTTTCTAAGTTCTTTTCATTTTCTCTTTATGCATTATAACTAAATTGCTTTGAGTGAAATAGTCTTTTATCACAATGCATTATAACTAATTGTTTTGAGTGAAATAGTATTTTATCACGCCGCATTATAACTAAATTGTTTTGAGTGAAATAGTCTTTTCATCACACCGCATTATGCTAATTGTTTTGAGTGAAATTGTTTTCTATCACGCTTAAATAGGCTGTAGTACATTCCTGTTTTTTCCATGACATTTTTATGACATTTATATATGGTCATAGTAGATGTATCCTGTTATATACGGAAGACAGGTCTAAATATGGTCCTGCTGTTTATCAGCTGACCTTGAGTTGCTTTTGCAGCTGTAACCACAAACACGCTATTGAGCGTGTGACCAAGGTCAAAGCAGATTGTAATCACACGCACCTGTTACTCCCACTATGTCTCGATAGAGATCTTCCCACACACTTGCCTATATATACTGTGATAACTGCGCACTTCTCCAGTTCCTCTTGGGCTCTGTCCCTGAGATGGAACCACTCGGTTTGATTTGAAATCAAACCGAGATTTTCCCATATTGTAATTACTGGTAACTGCTTTTAAGCGCTGAGGGGACTGTCTCCAAGACAAAAAAAGAAGCGGTTGATGAATTACAATGTGACTTTTACTCTTGTAGTTTTTTAAACATGATACTGGTGAACTGACTCTTAGCTACTGAGGGGATTGCCTCCAAGTAAAGAAAAAGACTCAGTTATGGTACTGTGTGTATAATAACTCTTGTTGAAATAAAATGTATACTCTAAAATAAGAGTGTAGAACTCTACTCAATGGGGACTCCCGTTTAATGGAATAAGATAACTTCCAGGTTTTTTGAGACGAAGAAGGTAACACCGGGCCGAGGCCATTGACCAGGGAACACAATCCAGCACGATCCCGCCTCGTTTCCAGATCCAGACAAATGTAAGTAATCGTTTGGGTTGCACTGTGTGAAAAACGGTTCATCTTCCTTTCCTGTTAGAGGAAACAGTTCAGTGGAGACGTGGCTCAATGAAGTAGGTAGGCCACGGGGAAACCGAACGAATGGGTTTTTAACATCTGTCATTGTCTCTATAAATTGTAATTGAAAGCAAACTGAGAGGGAAACCTCAGGGTTCTAAAACGTATTGATCATAGTATTGTTCGTAGTATTGTTCGTAGTATTGGTCGTAGTATTGGTCGTAGTATTGCAGGGTACCCCCAGGATTTTTCATCTCAAATTTAAGACTTTTTAAGACCTTTTCAAGACCAATTTAAATGAAATTTAAGACCAACATCGCACCTTTCCTGATATGCATATGAATGAAAAAAAATAGGAAATCAATCAATCAAATAACTTTAATCATAAGACAGAACCATTTAAAACAATAACTGAGGGGTGTACGTTTTGGTCTACGTGTCTTATTTTATTTTTATATAATAATGAACAATATTTTCTTATCATATATTATTATATATAAAATGTTATCTTATTTGGCATTTGTTGGACTGCTTGTTACCAAACAATTGGTCGTATTATTGTTCGTATTATTGTTCGTAGTATTGGTCGTAGTATTGGTCGTAGTATTGGTCGTAGTATTGGTCGTAGTATTGGTCGTAGTATTGGTCGTAGTATTGGTCGTAGTATTGGTCGTAGTATTGGTCGTAGTATTGGTCGTAGTATTGGTCGTAGTATTGGTCGTAGTATTGGTCGTAGTATTGGTCGTAGTATTGGTCGTATTATTGGTCGTAGTATTGGTCGTAGTATTGGTCGTAGTATTGGTCGTAGTATTGGTCGTAGTATTGGTCGTAGTATTGGTCGTAGTATTGGTCGTATTATTGGTCGTAGTATTGGTCGTAGTATTGGTCGTAGTATTGGTCGTAGTATTGGTCGTAGTATTGGTCGTAGTATTGGTCGTAGTATTGGTCGTAGTATTGGTCGTAGTATTGGTCGTAGTATTGGTCGTAGTATTGGTCGTAGTATTGGTCGTAGTATTGGTCGTAGTATTGGTCGTAGTATTGGTCGTATTATTGGTCGTAGTATTGGTCGTAACGTTGACTGACTTGTCATTGGACAGCATGTTTTCCAGGACCAGGTCCGCCGCCCTCTCAGGTGAATGAAGGTGTTCCAGAGCTTTCTCCATCTCATAGGCCATCTCTCCAGAAACCGCATCACTGACCAGCCGCAGACACTGAACCAGTTGCAGCACATCCCGGCCCAGATCAGGGTCTGAGGGTCCACATCAGGACATCAACACATAGTCTACGTACAGAGCCTCTGCTGTGTTACAGTGAAGATATTATATTGATTATTAGAAAACGCATCATGACCTTCAGTGATGGCCGTCTCCTCCTCTGAGAACAGGTACTCATCATAGGACAGGTACAGGTGATCCACAGCGAAGCACGGCAGGAGGAACGACACAAAACCCTAAACCACAAACAGCAGGTCAGACCCAGAACCCCCTGATCAACAGACCCAGAACCCCCTGATCAACAGGATCCATAAAGTACACCACCTTCTTCAGCAGACAGACGAGGCCCGTGTTCTGGCTCACAGTCAGACCCAGAGGGAGAGACTGGACCTCCTGGTACTGAAGACAGCAGGCGTAGAACTTGGACCAGAACTCCACCTGCAGCTGACGGTACTCCTCCTGAGAGAACTCAAACTCTGTCACACTGCTCTGCAACTGAGGGGAGACAGACAGGAGGAAGAGAGAGACAGGAGGAGAGAGACAGGAGGAGAGAGACAGACAGACAGACAGGAGGAAGAGAGAGACAGGAGGAGAGAGACAGGAGGAGAGAGACAGACAGACAGGAGGAAGAGAGAGACAGACAGACAGGAGGAAGAGAGAGACAGACAGACAGGAGGAAGAGAGAGACAGACAGACAGGAGGAAGAGAGAGACAGGAGGAGAGAGACAGGAGGAGAGAGACAGACAGACAGACAGGAGGAGAGAGACAGACAGACAGGAGGAAGAGAGAGACAGAGAGACAGACAGGAGGAGAGAGACAGAGAGACAGACAGGAGGAGAGAGAGACAGGAGGAGAGAGACAGACAGACAGACAGACAGACAGACAGGAGGAGAGAGAGACAGACAGACAGACAGGAGGAGAGAGAGACAGACAGACAGACAGACAGACAGACAGACAGACAGGAGGAGAGAGAGACAGACAGACAGGAGGAAGAGAGACAGGAGGAGAGAGACAGAGAGACAGGAGGAAGAGAGAGACAGGAGGAGAGAGACAGACAGACAGACAGGAGGAGAGAGAGACAGAGAGACAGGAGGAAGAGAGAGACAGGAGGAGAGAGACAGACAGACAGACAGGAGGAAGAGAGAGACAGGAGGAGAGACACAGACAGACAGGAGGAGAGAGACAGGAGGAGAGAGACAGACAGACAGACAGACAGGAGGAGAGAGAGACAGAGAGACAGGAGGAAGAGAGAGACAGGAGGAGAGAGACAGGAGGAGAGAGACAGACAGACAGACAGGAGGAAGAGAGAGACAGGAGGAGAGACACAGACAGACAGGAGGAGAGAGACAGGAGGAGAGAGACAGACAGACAGACAGACAGGAGGAGAGAGACAGACAGACAGGAGGAAGAGAGAGACAGGAGGAGAGAGACAGACAGACAGGAGGAGAGAGAGACAGGAGGAGAGAGACAGACAGGAGGAGAGAGAGAGACAGACAGGAGGAGAGAGAGACAGACAGACAGGAGGAGAGAGAGAGACAGGAGGAGAGAGACAGACAGACAGGAGGAGAGAGACAGACAGACAGGAGGAGAGAGAGAGACAGACAGACAGGAGGAGAGAGAGAGACAGACAGGAGGAGAGAGAGACAGACAGACAGGAGGAGAGAGAGAGACAGACAGGAGGAGAGAGAGAGACAGACAGGAGGAGAGAGAGAGACAGACAGGAGGAGAGAGACAGACAGACAGGAGGAGAGAGAGAGACAGACAGACAGGAGGAGAGAGAGAGACAGACAGGAGGAGAGAGAGAGACAGACAGGAGGAGAGAGAGACAGACAGACAGGAGGAGAGAGACAGACAGACAGGAGGAGAGAGACAAGAGGAAGAGAGAGAGACAGACAGGAGGAGAGAGAGAGACAGACAGGAGGAGAGAGAGAGACAGGAAGAGAGAGAGAGACAGGAAGAGAGAGAGAGACAGGAAGAGAGAGAGAGACAGACAGGAGGAGAGAGAGAGACAGGAGGAGAGAGAGACAGACAGGAGGAGAGAGAGAGACAGGAGGAAGAGAGAGAGACAGGAGGAAGAGAGAGAGACAGGAGGAAGAGAGAGAGACAGGAGGAAGAGAGAGAGACAGGAGGAGAGAGAGAGACAGGAAGAGAGAGAGAGACAGGAAGAGAGAGAGAGACAGGAGGAGAGAGAGACAGACAGGAGGAGAGAGAGAGACAGGAGGAAGAGAGAGAGACAGGAGGAAGAGAGAGAGACAGGAGGAGAGAGAGAGACAGGAAGAGAGAGAGAGACAGGAAGAGAGAGAGAGACAGGAGGAGAGAGAGAGACAGGAGGAGAGAGAGAGACAGGAGGAAGAGAGAGAGACAGACAGGAGGAGAGAGAGAGACAGGAGGAGAGAGAGACAGACAGGAGGAAGAGAGAGAGACAGGAGGAAGAGAGAGAGACAGGAGGAAGAGAGAGAGAGAGACAGGAGGAGAGAGAGAGACAGGAAGAGAGAGAGAGACAGGAAGAGAGAGAGAGAGACAGGAAGAGAGAGAGAGACAGGAAGAGAGAGAGAGACAGACAGGAGGAGAGAGAGAGACAGGAGGAGAGAGAGACAGACAGGAGGAGAGAGAGAGACAGACAGGAGGAGAGAGAGACAGGAGGAAGAGAGAGAGAGAGACAGGAGGAGAGAGAGAGACAGGAAGAGAGAGAGAGACAGGAAGAGAGAGAGAGACAGGAAGAGAGAGAGAGACAGGAGGAGAGAGAGAGACAGGAGGAAGAGAGAGAGAGACAGACAGGAAGAGAGAGAGAGAGAGAGACAGGAAGAGAGAGAGAGACAGGAAGAGAGAGAGACAGACAGGAGGAGAGAGAGAGACAGGAGGAAGAGAGAGAGAGACAGACAGGAAGAGAGAGAGAGACAGGAAGAGAGAGAGAGACAGGAAGAGAGAGAGACAGACAGGAGGAGAGAGAGAGACAGTATATTATTGGTCATATATTCAGGTGTGGAAAGCAGCAGAGCTAACCGTTTGACAAATATGATTTAATACATGATTTTTTTATTCAACAAAACAAAAACGTGTGTTTATTCCAGTAAATATAAAAAAAAAATATATATATATATTTAAAAAAGTAACAGAATAAAGTACCTCACTCTCCACAGCCACCGTCACCTCTTTCTTCAGACTGTCCCAGGACAGATCAGTGATCCTCTCTGAGCCTCTGCGGTAGATCTGAAACACACGACATCGTCAACTCAAGCTTAGTAGAGCTTTACCTATGACCCGTAGTAGAGCTTTACCTACGACCAGTAGTAAAGCTTTAACTACGACCAGTAGTAAAGCTTTACCTACGACCAGTAGTAAAGCTTTAACTACGACCAGTAGTAGAGCTTTACCTACGACCAGTAGTAGAGCTTTACCTACGACCAGTAGTAGAGCTTTAACTACGACCAGTAGTAGAGCTTTACCTACGACCAGTAGTAAAGCTTTACCTACGACCAGTAGTAAAGCTTTACCTACGACCAGTAGTAAAGCTTTACCTACGACCAGTAGTAGAGCTTTAACTACGACCCGTAGTAGAGCTTTAACTACGACCAGTAGTAGAGCTTTAACTACGACCAGTAGTAGAGCTTTAACTACGACCCGTAGTAGAGCTTTAACTACGACCCGTAGTAGAGCTTTAACTACGACCAGTAGTAAAGCTTTAACTACGACCAGTAGTAGAGCTTTAACTACGACCAGTAGTAGAGCTTTAACTACGACCAGTAGTAGAGCTTTAACTACGACCAGTAGTAGAGCTTTAACTACGACCAGTAGTAGAGCTTTAACTACGACCAGTAGTAGAGCTTTAACTACGACCAGTAGTAGAGCTTTACCTACGACCAGTAGTAGAGCTTTAACTACGACCAGTAGTAGAGCTTTAACTACGACCAGTAGTAGAGCTTTACCTACGACCAGTAGTAGAGCTTTAACTACGACCCGTAGTAGAGCTTTAACTACGACCCGTAGTAGAGCTTTAACTACGACCAGTAGTAGAGCTTTAACTACGACCAGTAGTAGAGCTTTAACTACGACCAGTAGTAGAGCTTTAACTACGACCAGTAGTAGAGCTTTAACTACGACCCGTAGTAGAGCTTTAACTACGACCAGTAGTAGAGCTTTAACTACGACCAGTAGTAGAGCTTTAACTACGACCAGTAGTAAAGCTTTAACTACGACCAGTAGTAAAGCTTTTACTACGACCAGTAGTAGAGCTTTACTACGACCAGTAGTAGAGCTTTAACTACGACCAGTAGTAGAGCTTTAACTACGACCAGTAGTAGAGCTTTAACTACGACCAGTAGTAAAGCTTTAACTACGACCAGTAGTAGAGCTTTAACTACGACCAGTAGTAAAGCTTTAACTACGACCAGTAGTAGAGCTTTAACTACGACCAGTAGTAGAGCTTTAACTACGACCAGTAGTAGAGCTTTAACTACGACCAGTAGTAGAGCTTTAACTACGACCAGTAGTAGAGCTTTAACTACGACCAGTAGTAGAGCTTTAACTACGACCAGTAGTAGAGCTTTAACTACGACCAGTAGTAAAGCTTTACTACGACCAGTAGTAGAGCTTTAACTACGACCAGTAGTAGAGCTTTAACTACGACCAGTAGTAAAGCTTTACTACGACCAGTAGTAGAGCTTTAACTACGACCAGTAGTAGAGCTTTAACTACGACCAGTAGTAAAGCTTTAACTACGACCAGTAGTAGAGCTTTAACTACGACCAGTAGTAGAGCTTTAACTACGACCAGTAGTAGAGCTTTAACTACGACCAGTAGTAGAGCTTTAACTACGACCAGTAGTAAAGCTTTAACTACGACCAGTAGTAAAGCTTTAACTACGACCAGTAGTAAAGCTTTACCTACGACCAGTAGTAGAGCTTTAACTACGACCAGTAGTAAAGCTTTAACTACGACCAGTAGTAGAGCTTTAACTACGACCAGTAGTAGAGCTTTAACTACGACCAGTAGTAGAGCTTTAACTACGACCCGTAGTAGAGCTTTAACTACGACCAGTAGTAGAGCTTTAACTACGACCAGTAGTAAAGCTTTAACTACGACCAGTAGTAGAGCTTTAACTACGACCCGTAGTAGAGCTTTAACTACGACTAGTAGTAAAGCTTTAACTACGACCAGTAGTAAAGCTTTAACTACGACCCGTAGTAGAGCTTTAACTACGACCAGTAGTAGAGCTTTAAGCTTTAACTACGACCAGTAGTAGAGTTTTAACTACGACCAGTAGTAGAGCTTTAAGCTTTAACTACGACCAGTAGTAAAGCTTTAACTACGACCCGTAGTAGAGCTTTAACTACGACCCGTAGTAGAGCTTTAACTATGACCAGTAGTAGAGTTTTAACTACGACCAGTAGTAGAGTTTTAACTACGACCAGTAGTAGAGTTTTAACTACGACCAGTAGTAGAGTTTTAACTACGACCCGTAGTAGAGCTTTAAGCTTTAACTACGACCCGTAGTAGAGCTTTAAGCTTTAACTACGACCCGTAGTAGAGCTTTAAGCTTTAACTACGACCCGTAGTAGAGCTTTAAGCTTTAACTACGACCCGTAGTAGAGCTTTAAGCTTTAACTACGACCCGTAGTAGAGCTTTAAGCTTTAACTACGACCCGTAGTAGAGCTTTAACTACGACCAGTAGTAAAGCTTTAACTACGACCCGTAGTAGAGCTTTAACTACGACCAGTAGTAGAGCTTTAAGCTTTAACTACGACCAGTAGTAGAGCTTTAAGCTTTAACTACGACCAGTAGTAGAGCTTTAACTACGACCGTAGTAGAGCTTTAACTACGACCCGTAGTAGAGCTTTAACTACGACCAGTAGTAGAGTTTTAACTACGACCAGTAGTAGAGTTTTAACTACGACCAGTAGTAGAGCTTTAACTACGACCAGTAGTAGAGCTTTAACTACGACCAGTAGTAGAGCTTTAAGCTTTAACTACGACCCGTAGTAGAGCTTTAACTACAACCCGTAGTAGAGCTTTAACTACGACCCGTAGTAGAGCTTTAACTACGACCCGTAGTAGAGCTTTAACTACGACCAGTAGTAGAGCTTTAAGCTTTAACTACGACCCGTAGTAGAGCTTTAACTACGACCCGTAGTAGAGCTTTAACTACGACCCGTAGTAGAGCTTTAACTACGACCCGTAGTAGAGCTTTAACTACGACCCGTAGTAGAGCTTTAACTACGACCCGTAGTAGAGCTTTAACTACGACCCGTAGTAGAGCTTTAACTACGACCCGTAGTAGAGCTTTAACTACGACCCGTAGTAGAGCTTTAACTACGACCAGTAGTAGAGCTTTAAGCTTTAACTACGACCCGTAGTAGAGCTTTAACTACGACCAGTAGTAGAGCTTTAACTACGACCAGTAGTAGAGCTTTAAGCTTTAACTACGACCAGTAGTAGAACTTTAACTATGACACGTAGTAGAGCTTTAAGCTTTAACTACGACCAGTAGTAGAGCTTTAACTACGACCAGTAGTAGAGCTTTAACTACGACCAGTAGTAGAGCTTTAAGCTTTAACTACGACCCGTAGTAGAGCTTTAACTACGACCAGTAGTAGAGCTTTAAGCTTTAACTACGACCCGTAGTAGAGCTTTAACTACGACCCGTAGTAGAGCTTTAACTACGACCAGTAGTAGAGCTTTAAGCTTTAACTACGACCCGTAGTAGAGCTTTAACTACGACCCGTAGTAGAGCTTTAACTACGACCCGTAGTAGAGCTTTAACTACGACCCGTAGTAGAGCTTTAACTACGACCCGTAGTAGAGCTTTAACTACGACCCGTAGTAGAGCTTTAACTACGACCCGTAGTAGAGCTTTAACTACGACCCGTAGTAGAGCTTTAACTACGACCCGTAGTAGAGCTTTAACTACGACCCGTAGTAGAGCTTTAACTACGACCAGTAGTAGAGCTTTAAGCTTTAACTACGACCCGTAGTAGAGCTTTAACTACGACCAGTAGTAGAGCTTTAACTACGACCAGTAGTAGAGCTTTAAGCTTTAACTACGACCCGTAGTAGAGCTTTAACTACGACCAGTAGTAGAGCTTTAACTACGACCAGTAGTAGAGCTTTAAGCTTTAACTACGACCAGTAGTAGAACTTTAACTATGACACGTAGTAGAGCTTTAAGCTTTAACTACGACCAGTAGTAGAACTTTAACTATGACACGTAGTAGAGCTTTAATCTTTAACTACGACCAGTAGTAGAGCTTTACCTACACAAGGTAGTCTGACCTGTAGAGGTTTAACTACAGCAGGTGGTCTCTCACCTGTAGAGGTTTAACTACAGCAGGTGGTCTCTCACCTGTAGAGCTTTACCTACAGAAGGTAGTCTCTCACCTATAGAGCTTTAAATAAAGCAGGTGGTCTCTCACCTGTAGAGCTTTAAATAAAGCAGGTGGTCTCACCTGTAGAGCTTTAAATAAAGCAGGTGGTCTCACCTGTAGAGCTTTAAATAAAGCAGGTGGTCTCTCACCTGTAGAGCTTTAAATAAAGCAGGTGGTCTCTCAGCTGTAGAGCTTTAAATAAAGCAGGTGGTCTCTCACCTATAGAGCTTTAAATAAAGCAGGTGGTCTCTCAGCTGTAGAGCTTTAAATAAAGCAGGTGGTTTCTCACCTATAGAGCTTTAAATAAAGCAGGTGGTCTCTCACCTATAGAGCTTTAAATAAAGCAGGTGGTCTCTCACCTGTAGAGGTTTAAATAAAGCAGGTGGTCTCTCAGCTGTAGAGCTTTAAATAAAGCAGGTGGTTTCTCACCTATAGAGCTTTAAATAAAGCAGGTGGTCTCTCACCTATAGAGCTTTAAATAAAGCAGGTGGTCTCTCACCTGTAGAGGTTTAACTACAGCAGGTGGTTTCTCACCTGTAGAGCTTTAAATAAAGCAGGTGGTTTCTCACCTGTAGAGGTTTAACTACAGCAGGTGGTCTCTCACCTGTAGAGGTTTAAATAAAGCAGGTGGTCTCTCACCTGTAGAGGTTTAACTACAGCAGGTGGTTTCTCACCTGTAGAGCTTTAACTATGGCTGAAGCAGTGAAGTGTAGAGGAGAGAAGAGAACCTCCAGGTACGTCTCCTGTTAACACACAACACACACCGTATTCAACCAAAACAATGAATGTCTGAACAGTCACACATCATAGATACAATTTGTGTTTATTCTTTTCAATCATTTATTTAAAATCTTTTGATTGTATTCTTTATATTTGTTCTTCTTATATTATATAATTATCTATACTATATTGTATTTTTTACTATATTTATAAAATAATATTTTATTGTTTAGTCTGATCAACAGTTTGAAGCTCAAACATATTAAATTCTAAATAAAATATTAAAAAAACAGTCATGTTTGAGCTCAATCTTACTATCAATTTAGTCGCTCAGAACTTTTCTGTCAATGAACCACTTGATACATTTTTTTCCTCTCTAAATTCAGCTTTATTAAATCTTTATGTCCCCATGAGCTGGTCTTACTCTGGGGTCCTGGTCTACGCCGATATGGACTTCTTCTTCAGGTGGAGGCTGAACAAACACCTGGTTCCACTGACCTGCTGTGTTACTGGAAAACACACAATATCAAAAAGGAGGAGGTGCCTCTGCCAGATGTGCTGCAGGAGAACCACGTCATCAAAAACTTATTTTAACATTCAACATGCCACATTTCTTTTCTTCATATGTTGAATCATTGTGTGGCCAATCAAACCTGATAGTAATCACAAAGCCTTCAGTAAATACATGACATTCAGCCCCTAGTTGTGCTTCTATCGGCCCTGTGGTGACAGGATCCATGAAACGGATCCACTAGGGTCACGCAGGTGGAAGACAAAGTGTCTCTGGGACAAGAGGCGCGTGACTTACTGTTCGAAGTCGATGTATTTGACCACAGTGGTGTTGGAGTCGTCCACCCAGACGGCCCAGATGTCTGTGGAGGTCAGGGCGAAATCCACCAGAGTCTCCTGTTGACACACAGACAGTTATGAATACGTTCATAATGCAGTTACGACCCGTAACAGGTTACGCTGCGCATGAGCGACTCAACGATTCTTGGCGTTTTGCTAAAAGCCTCCATGAGATCTCTGTGAGGTCTTTTCTGCTGTTGTCTCTCAAAACAGAACACAGATTTCAGCTCAACATTGAGCATCTACGACGCCGTGTATAGAATATTTGTAGAGGAGAGCAGCTCACTGCAGCCACTAATACTGATACAACCTGATGCTCACACATCTCACTCATTGTTTTGCAAAAAAATAAGCTATTTAGTAGTAACTAAATATTAGTTGTTTAGAAGTTAGAACCATGACTAGAGTTAGAACCTGACTAAAGTTAGAACATGACTAGAGTTAGAACCATGACTAGAGTTAGAACCATGACTAAAGTTAGAACATGACTAGAGTTAGAACATGACTAGAGTTAGAACATGACTAAAGTTAGAACCATGACTAAAGTTAGAACATGACTAGAGTTAGAACATGACTAGAGTTAGAACATGACTAAAGTTAGAACATGACTAGAGTTAGAACATGACTAGAGTTAGAACATGACTAGAGTTAGAACATGACTAAAGTTAGAACATGACTAGAGTTAGAACCATGACTAGAGTTAGAACCATGACTAGAGTTAGAACCATGACTAGAGTTAGAACCATGACTAGAGTTAGAACCATGACTAAAGTTAGAACATGACTAGAGTTAGAACATGACTAAAGTTAGAACATGACTAGAGTTAGAACCATGACTAGAGTTAGAACCATGACTAGAGTTAGAACCATGACTAGAGTTAGAACATGACTAGAGTTAGAACATGACTAGAGTTAGAACATGACTAAAGTTAGAACCATGACTAAAGTTAGAACCATGACTAAAGTTAGAACATGACTAGAGTTAGAACATGACTAGAGTTAGAACATGACTAGAGTTAGAACATGACTAGAGTTAGAACATGACTAGAGTTAGAACATGACTAGAGTTAGAACATGACTAGAGTTAGAACATGACTAGAGTTAGAACATGACTAGAGTTAGAACATGACTAGAGTTAGAACATGACTAGAGTTAGAACATGACTAGAGTTAGAACATGACTAGAGTTAGAACCATGACTAGAGTTAGAACATGACTAGAGTTAGAACATGACTAGAGTTAGAACATGACTAGAGTTAGAACCATGACTAGAGTTAGAACATGACTAGAGTTAGAACATGACTAGAGTTAGAACATGACTAGAGTTAGAACATGACTAGAGTTAGAACCATGACTAGAGTTAGAACATGACTAGAGTTAGAACATGACTAAAGTTAGAACATGACTAGAGTTAGAACCTGACTAGAGTTAGAACCTGACTAGAGTTAGAACCTGACTAGAGTTAGAACCTGACTAGAGTTAGAACATGACTAGAGTTAGAACATGACTAGAGTTAGAACATGACTAGAGTTAGAACCATGACTAGAGTTAGAACATGACTAGAGTTAGAACATGACTAGAGTTAGAACATGACTAGAGTTAGAACATGACTAGAGTTAGAACATGACTAGAGTTAGAACCATGACTAGAGTTAGAACCATGACTAGAGTTAGAACCATGACTAGAGTTAGAACATGACTAGAGTTAGAACATGACTAAAGTTAGAACATGACTAGAGTTAGAACATGACTAGAGTTAGAACATGACTAAAGTTAGAACATGACTAAAGTTAGAACATGACTAGAGTTAGAACATGACTAGAGTTAGAACATGACTAGAGTTAGAACATGACTAGAGTTAGAACCATGACTAGAGTTAGAACCATGACTAGAGTTAGAACCATGACTAGAGTTAGAACATGACTAGAGTTAGAACATGACTAAAGTTAGAACATGACTAAAGTTAGAACATGACTAGAGTTAGAACCTGACTAGAGTTAGAACCTGACTAGAGTTAGAACCTGACTAGAGTTAGAACATGACTAGAGTTAGAACATGACTAGAGTTAGAACATGACTAGAGTTAGAACATGACTAGAGTTAGAACATGACTAGAGTTAGAACATGACTAGAGTTAGAACATGACTAGAGTTAGAACCATGACTAGAGTTAGAACATGACTAGAGTTAGAACATGACTAGAGTTAGAACATGACTAGAGTTAGAACCATGACTAGAGTTAGAACCATGACTAGAGTTAGAACCATGACTAGAGTTAGAACATGACTAGAGTTAGAACATGACTAAAGTTAGAACATGACTAAAGTTAGAACATGACTAAAGTTAGAACATGACTAAAGTTAGAACATGACAGTAAGTAGCTCAGACCGCTGCGTCCTCAGTGGTGAAAAATAAATGTTGCTGGCTGCTGAAGAGCGACAACAGTTGTTACGGCTATGCACCGGTGAAGAAAGCGAGCGTCCCCGGCGGCAGGAAGTGACATCACAGCTCACCTGCGTGGTGAACACAGAGGACACGTGGTCCAGGCTGTAGCGGCTCTCGCTGGACACCAGCTGCAGGACGGTGAACTGGCCCCTCTGAGGGACGGCCAGGTACACGCACACACACAGACCAGACGGGCACCGGGTCAGGGCCAGCCGGTGACCCGGACCCGACAGACGCTGCAGGCCTCGGCAGGCCGGCATGTAGTCCAGCATGTCGGCCTCCAGCAGACAGGCCTGCTCCTGGGGGGGCAACGAGAACGTCAGTGAGACAGTACTTCCTAGTACTCCTTCCTGTACACACTGGAGGATGATAGTACTTCGTCCTGCACACAGTACTTCATCCTGTACATACTGAAAGTATTAAAGATAGTACTTCATCCTGTACACAGTGGAAGTATTAAAGATAGTACTTCATCCTGTACACAGTGGAAGTATTAAAGATAGTACTTCATCCTGTACACAGTGGAAGTATTAAAGATAGTACTTCATCCTGTACACAGTGGAAGTATTAAAGATAGTACTTCATCCTGTACACAGTGGAAGTATTAAAGATAGTACTTCATCCTGTACACAGTGGAAGTATTAAAGATAGTACTTCATCCTGTACACAGTGGAAGTATTAAAGATAGTACTTCATCCTGTACACAGTGGAAGTATTAAAGATAGTACTTCATCCTGTACACAGTGGAAGTATTAAAGATAGTACTTCATCCTGTACACAGTGGAAGTATTAAAGATAGTACTTCATCCTGTACACAGTGGAAGTATTAAAGATAGTACTTCATCCTGTACACAGTGGAAGTATTAAAGATAGTACTTCATCACGTGTTTTACAGCTCTCATGACCTCATGTTAGATTACTCCAGCACCATCATCATCACCACCACCACCATGTTAGATTACTCCACCATCATCATCTTCCTCACCCTGAAGGACCACATCCGCAGCTTGTGGTCCTGACACAGAGCGAAGATGAAGGAGTCTTCCTCCAGCTCCGTGACGGCCAGGCTGAGGACCAGGTCTCTCTGCTCGGCTCTGATGGATGAAGGCATCCATCCCGACAGCCTCTGCATCATGGAGCTCCTCTTCAGCTCCAGCACCGACACGCTGCCTGCAACGCAAAAGCTCATCTTGATTCACCTTTTGAAGGCACTTTCATATGAGATATATACCCATGTGTTACATCAAAAATTGCAGAACAATCTCAGCTCTCTATATAATGATGCACCATTGTCTTAAGGCACAAGTGTAAAGAGATAAGGCCCTAAAGCTGAAAATGGAATCTCGATTTTTGAAATTTGTCATATCTCTTGTGAAAACATAACTTTAGTAATGTGGACAAACTGTCTTGGTGATTGGAATTGTTTTACCAAAGGTCTCAGGTTCACAAAAGCAGTGGAATATATGAATAACATGGTAGATAAATGTAAATAAATGTCTAATATCAAATTTTGTATTTCACCAAAATGAGAGAGGGACTGAGATAAATGGGACCGAGGAATGACTTCATACTACAGACCAAGCTTCATGCACATGAAAAATGTTCATGTGTGGGGACTATGTGGACCTGCCTGAGAGGCCGTGTGGGGACTATGTGGACCTGCCTGAGAGGCCGTGTGGGGACTATGTGGACCTGCCTGGGAGGCCGTGTGGGGACCATGTGGACCTGCCTGGGAGGCCGTGTGGGGACCATGTGGACCTGCCTGGGAGGCCGTGTGGGGACCATGTGGACCTGCCTGAGAGGCCGTGTGGGGACCATGTGGACCTGCCTGAGAGGCCGTGTGGGGACCATGTGGACCTGCCTGGGAGGCCGTGTGGGGACCATGTGGACCTGCCTGAGAGGCCGTGTGGGGACCATGTGGACCTGCCTGGGAGGCCGTGTGGGGACCATGTGGACCTGCCTGAGAGGCCGTGTGGGGACCATGTGGACCTGCCTGAGAGGCCGTGTGGGGACCATGTGGACCTGCCTGGGAGGCCGTGTGGGGACTATGTGGACCTGCCTGGGAGGCCGTGTGGGGACCATGTGGACCTGCCTGGGAGGCCGTGTGGGGACCATGTGGACCTGCCTGGGAGGCCGTGTGGGGACTATGTGGACCTGCCTGGGAGGCCGTGTGGGGACCATGTGGACCTGCCTGGGAGGCCGTGTGGGGACCATGTGGACCTGCCTGGGAGGCCGTGTGGGGACCATGTGGACCTGCCTGGGAGGCCGTGTGGGGACTATGTGGACCTGCCTGGGGGGCCGTGTGGGGACCATGTGGACCTGCCTGAGAGGCCGTGTGGGGACTATGTGGACCTGCCTGGGGGGCCGTGTGGGGACCATGTGGACCTGCCTGAGAGGCCGTGTGGGGACTATGTGGACCTGCCTGGGGGGCCGTGTGGGGACTATGTGGACCTGCCTGGGGGGCCGTGTGGGGACCATGTGGACCTGCCTGAGAGGCCGTGTGGGGACTATGTGGACCTGCCTGGGGGGCCGTGTGGGGACCATGTGGACCTGCCTGGGGGGCCGTGTGGGGACCATGTGGACCTGCCTGGGGGGCCGTGTGGGGACCATGTGGACCTGCCTGGGGGGCCGTGTGGGGACTATGTGGACCTGCCTGGGGGGCCGTGTGGGGACTATGTGGACCTGCCTGGGGGGCCGTGTGGGGACCATGTGGACCTGCCTGGGGGGCCGTGTGGGGACCATGTGGACCTGCCTGGGGGGCCGTGTGGGGACCATGTGGACCTGCCTGGGAGGCCGTGTGGGGACTATGTGGACCTGCCTGGGGGGCCGTGTGGGGACCATGTGGACCTGCCTGGGGGGCCGTGTGGGGACCATGTGGACCTGCCTGGGGGGCCGTGTGGGGACCATGTGGACCTGCCTGGGAGGCCGTGTGGGGACCATGTGGACCTGCCTGGGAGGCCGTGTGGGGACCATGTGGACCTGCCTGGGAGGCCGTGTGGGGACTATGTGGACCTGCCTGGGAGGCCGTGTGGGGACCATGTGGACCTGCCTGGGAGGCCGTGTGGGGACCATGTGGACCTGCCTGGGGGGCCGTGTGGGGACTATGTGGACCTGCCTGGGGGGCCGTGTGGGGACTATGTGGACCTGCCTGGGAGGCCGTGTCTTTACCTTGTGTGTCGTGAGGTGGCAGAGAGACCACCATGATGCCTCCAGCAGGTGAAGCCAGAGCGTAGTGAGCCTCTCCGGACTGACTGAGCCAGGAAGTGGAGCTGCTGGGACTCCCCGTCTGACCCACTGAGCTGGGGATCAGGACGCTGTGAGACGAGTCCTGCAGACTCAGCTTGCCCACATCAGTGAAGATGGACTGCATGTGGAGCTCCGTCACCAGCTCCTGTGAGCAGACAGGTGAGCAGACGGGTGAGCAGACGGGTACTGATATTTAACACAAGTTAGCTACGGTACTTTAGCTTAGCAGTTAGCACTGGATTCCCTGTAGTGATGAAGATTTGTGGTAATGTGTGTTTGTGTTAGCATGTTGGTGTGTTGGGTGTGTTGGCATGTTGGGTGTGTTGGCATGTTGGGTGTGTTGGCATGTTGGGTGTGTTGGCATGTTGGTGTGTTGGCATGTTGGGTGTGTTGGCATGTTGGGTGTGTTGGCAGGTTGGGTGTGTTGGCAGGTTGGGTGTGTTGGTAGGTTGGGTGTGTTGGTAGGTTGGGTGTGTTGGTAGGTTGGGTGTGTTGGTAGGTTGGGTGTGTTGGTAGGTTGGGTGTGTTGGTAGGTTGGGTGTGTTGGCATGTTGGGTGTGTTGGCAGGTTGGGTGTGTTGGCAGGTTGGGTGTGTTGGCAGGTTGGGTGTGTTGGCATGTTGGGTGTGTTGGCATGTTGGGTGTGTTGGCATGTTGGGTGTGTTGGCATGTTGGGTGTGTTGGTAGGTTGGGTGTGTTGGTAGGTTGGGTGTGTTGGTAGGTTGGGTGTGTTGGTAGGTTGGGTGTGTTGGCATGTTGGGTGTGTTGGCATGTTGGGTGTGTTGGCATGTTGGGTGTGTTGGCATGTTGGGTGTGTTGGCATGTTGGGTGTGTTGGCATGTTGGGTGTGTTGGCATGTTGGGTGTGTTGGTAGGTTGGGTGTGTTGGTAGGTTTAATGTGTTAGCAGGTTTAATGTGTTAGCAGGTTGGATGTGTTGGTAGGTTGGCGTTGGCATGTTGGATGTGTTAGCATGTTGCACGTGTGTGTGTGTGTGTGTGTGTGTGTGTGTGTGTGTGTGTGTGTGTGTGTGTGTGTGTGTGTGCTCACACTGCGGTACATGCGTGACGGGTGCGGCAGCACCAGCCTGTGGACGCTCTGATTGGTGGAGACCAGGATGACCACGTTGTTGAGGGTCTCGTGGACCTGGACTCCTCCAGGGAGAATGCTGCAGTGAGACAGCTGCAGCCGCACGGCGTTGTTCAGCAGGTTGGTGTCCAGAGACTGTTCCACCAGCTGGACCCGGTCACCTGAGGTACACCTGTACACACACACACACACACAGTCACCTGAGGTACACCTGTACACACACACACACACAGTCACCTGAGGTACACCTGTACACACACACACACACACACACACACACACAGTCACCTGAGGGACACCTGTACACACACACACACACAGTCACCTGAGGTACACCTGTACACACACACACACACACACACACACACACAGTCACCTGAGGTACACCTGTACACACACACACAGTCACCTGAGGTACACCTGTACACACACAGTCACCTGAGGTACACCTGTACACACACACACACAGTCACCTGAGGTACACCTGTACACACACACACAGTCACCTGAGGTACACCTGTACACACACACACAGTCACCTGAGGTACACCTGTACACACACACACAGTCACCTGAGGTACACCTGTACACACACACACACAGTCACCTGAGGTACACCTGTACACACACACACACAGTCACCTGAGGTACACCTGTACACACACAGTCACCTGAGGTACACCTGTACACACACACACACAGTCACCTGAGGTACACCTGTACACACACACAGTCACCTGAGGTACACCTGTACACACACACACAGTCACCTGAGGTACACCTGTACACACACACACAGTCACCTGAGGGACACCTGTACACACACACACAGTCACCTGAGGGACACCTGTACACACACACACACAGTCACCTGAGGTACACCTGTACACACACACACACAGTCACCTGAGGTACACCTGTACACACAGTCACCTGAGGTACACCTGTACACACACAGTCACCTGAGGTACACCTGTACACACACAGTCACCTGAGGTACACCTGTACACACACAGTCACCTGAGGTACACCTGTACACACACACACAGTCACCTGAGGTACACCTGTACACACACACACAGTCACCTGAGGTACACCTGTACACACACAGTCACCTGAGGTACACCTGTACACACACACACAGTCACCTGAGGTACACCTGTACACACACACACAGTCACCTGAGGTACACCTGTACACACACACACAGTCACCTGAGGTACACCTGTACACACACACACACAGTCACCTGAGGTACACCTGTACACACACACACACAGTCACCTGAGGTACACCTGTACACACACAGTCACCTGAGGTACACCTGTACACACACACACACAGTCACCTGAGGTACACCTGTACACACACACACAGTCACCTGAGGTACACCTGTACACACACACAGTCACCTGAGGTACACCTGTACACACACACACACAGTCACCTGAGGTACACCTGTACACACACACACAGTCACCTGAGGTACACCTGTACACACACACAGTCACCTGAGGTACACCTGTACACACACACACACAGTCACCTGAGGTACACCTGTACACACACACACACACACACACACAGTCACCTGAGGTACACCTGTACACACACACACACACACACACAGTCACCTGAGGTACACCTGTACACACACACACACACACAGTCACCTGAGGTACACCTGTACACACACACACACACACAGTCACCTGAGGTACACCTGTACACACACACACACACACAGTCACCTGAGGTACACCTGTACACACACACACAGTCACCTGAGGTACACCTGTACACACACACAGTCACCTGAGGTACACCTGTACACACACACACAGTCACCTGAGGTACACCTGTACACACACACACACACACAGTCACCTGAGGTACACCTGTACACACACACACACACAGTCACCTGAGGTACACCTGTACACACACACACACACAGTCACCTGAGGTACACCTGTACACACACACACAGTCACCTGAGGTACACCTGTACACACACACACACACACAGTCACCTGAGGTACACCTGTACACACACACACACAGTCACCTGAGGGACACCTGTACACACACACACACACACACACACAGTCACCTGAGGTACACCTGTACACACACACACACAGTCACCTGAGGTACACCTGTACACACACACACAGTCACCTGAGGTACACCTGTACACACACACACACAGTCACCTGAGGTACACCTGTACACACACACACACAGTCACCTGAGGTACACCTGTACACACACACACACACAGTCACCTGAGGTACACCTGTACACACACACACACACAGTCACCTGAGGTACACCTGTACACACACACACAGTCACCTGAGGTACACCTGTACACACACACACACACAGTCACCTGAGGTACACCTGTACACACACACACAGTCACCTGAGGTACACCTGTACACACACACACACACACAGTCACCTGAGGTACACCTGTACACACACACACACAGTCACCTGAGGGACACCTGTACACACACACACACACACACACACAGTCACCTGAGGTACACCTGTACACACACACACACAGTCACCTGAGGTACACCTGTACACACACACACAGTCACCTGAGGTACACCTGTACACACACACACACAGTCACCTGAGGTACACCTGTACACACACACACACACACACACACAGTCACCTGAGGTACACCTGTACACACACACACAGTCACCTGAGGTACACCTGTACACACACACACAGTCACCTGAGGTACACCTGTACACACACACACAGTCACCTGAGGTACACCTGTACACACACACACACACAGTCACCTGAGGTACAATAGATATGATAATAGATATGATGATATGATGACTCACCAGTGGATGAATCTGTGTTATAGATATCAGTGTTTCCCCTAGGTTTACAGCTTCGGGGGGCGACACCGACACCAACACTTAAAGTAGGGGTTCTCAAACTTTTTCGGTAAATTTATTTTGTGACTCCATCTGTGCTTTTATAAATAACAGAATAAAGAAAATTGCAACCACTTTCAAGTAAATCAGATTGCTCCATCAGACATTTTTTTATTTTTAAATTGCAATCACTTAGAACAATGAAAATAAAGTTATATCTGTGCAAAAAATAACTAATATTTAGTTACTACTAAATAGCTCATTGTGGAAAACAATAAGCTATTATTTTTTTTTGCCAAACAAAACAGAATGAGAGACGTGAGCATCAGGTTGCATCAGTATCAGTGGAGCAGTGAGCCTCTACACATCTTTATGAACGGGTTGTAGATTTAATACAATTCATGTTCAACGTTGATCTGAGATCTGTTTTCTGTTGAGACGCAGCAGCAGGAAGGACGACGGAGACTTCTGGCAAAGAGACAAGAGTCGGCGAGTCGCTATGCGCATGAGCAAGCTAACCTGTTAACTATAACGTAAACATTTACCAGAAAGTACAGCATGTCTCCATGTATTTATTAATGACTTAGTTTATGTCCGTGTACTTTGTAATATGTGAAGCCAGCAGCTCATTGTTGGTAGAAGACACGAGCACTTTGTCTCTTTCACCTGAGCAGGAGAGCTGCTCTGTGTTCAGAGAGCTGCTCTGTGATCAGAGAGCTGCTCTGTGTTCAGAGAGCTGCTCTGTGTTCAGAGAGCTGCTCTGTGATCAGAGAGCTGCTCTGTGTTCAGAGAGCTGCTCTGTGATCAGAGAGCTGCTCTGTGTTCAGAGAGCTGCTCTGTGATCAGAGAGCTGCTCTGTGTTCAGAGAGCTGCTCTGTGATCAGAGAGCTGCTCTGTGTTCAGAGAGCTGCTCTGTGATCAGAGAGCTGCTCTGTGTTCAGAGAGCTGCTCTGTGTTCAGAGAGCTGCTCTGTGTTCAGAGAGCTGCTCTGTGATCAGAGAGCTGCTCTGGTGTTCCTCACATGAGAGCTGCTGTTGCATCTTCACCCTGGGAGCGTTTAAAACGCAGATAGCGGTCTGCTTTTCACGCCACATATTTGTTGACGCTCTCTGTCCGCTGCTGTGTGCTCAGCGCTCACCTGTCTGTGCGCATCAGGGCAGAACTCCGCCGTGCGCGACGCAGAGCAGAGGAGAAGTGTTAACGCGACCATGTAGAGACAGAAATGACAAGCTGTGTGTGGATAAGATAATAAAATACGTCCGTTTAGTTTAATAACAGAACAAGGTGTAGACCTGTTCTATAGGAAAGAGAAACTTAAATGATGACTTGTGATCTGGTGCTGTCGAGAAAATTACAGGGGGGCGGAGGGTTTCTTCAGGGGGGCGCCCCGCCCCCCTATTCTAACGGTGGGGGAAACACTGGATATGATTATATGATGACATGATGACTCACCAGTGGATGAATCTGTTGCTGGTGACAGACAGCAGCTTCCCACTCTCTTCATAATGGAACGCTCCAGCACTGTCAGGAAACTTCCCTCCCCCAGGAAGAGCACCGACACCTGCAGACAGGAAGTAGTATTACACTAGTGTTATGAGAGGAAACACAGTGTATGTATGTATGTATGTATGTATGTATATATATATATATATATACATATATATATATACACACACATATATATATACACACACACACACACACACAGTGTTTACTAGTATTATGACAGGAAACACTTGGAGAGTATATATATATATATATATATATATATATATATATATATATATGTATTAAACTCGTATTATGACAGAGTATATATATATTGTAACGGACTGAGGGAAATGTTTTGTTATGAATGTTATGTTCAGGAGGTCAGTGAACGTCTCATGAGCTGGGTAGCTGGAAGCGTGCCTGTGATTGGAGAGCGAGGGAGGGGGAATGTGGTTGTGTGTGTGTGTGTGTGTGTGTGTGTGTGTGTGTGTGTTACGAGGTTCGGAGCAGTCTATGACCCGGAGCAGAGGTGAAGCTTGTTGAGGTTTTCACGGGGTTCTACTGTTGTTGTGGCGTAGGCTACGGCGCACAGTAGCCTGTTCTCTGTTCCCTTCATAAACACCCTATAAGCCATCTTACGTCTCGTAGCTTTCCTGACCCAGGGTCGCTACACTATATTAAACTAGTATTATGACAGAGTGTATATATATATATATATATATATATAACTAGTATTATGACAGGAAACAGAGTATAGATATTAAACTAGTATTAAACTAGCTAACATTAGACTAGCACATGTTAGCTAGCCGGCGGCATGTTAGCGCTGCTAGCTGTTGTTAGCACAGTTAGAGAGTGACGTCATGCAGCAGCGTGAAGACAGGTCACGTGATTAGAGACACAGCGACGAACGGGACGTTACCGGGAAGCTTCACGTTCACATCGCGGAACCGGTGCAGAGTTTCTCTCTCAAACCCGCAGATCTCTAGGAAGCTGCGCTCCAACACCGCCGCCATCTTCTCCTCTGCGCGCGACTGTGACGTCACCGGGAGTGAGGTCGCGCGCCGCGCTGGTTCAAACCTTTAAAGAGACAGGACACACGAAGAAGAAGAAGAAGAAGAAGAAGAAGAAGAAGAAGAAGAAGAAGAAGAAGAAGACTCTAGTGTTTCTGTTGGGTGGTTACACATGTAATGTACACACCAGATGACCATCCCTGCCTTTATTCTCCGCTCGCTTCCACACATGTATTCATTATAAGCTGTCTGCTTACTGCCTATGATGTCATGCATACCTATGCTCACCAGGGGGCGTAGTTCTCACTGTGAACACTACCAACATGCTTACTGCCTATGATGTCATGCATACCTATGCTCACCAGGGGGCGTAGTTCTCACTGTGAACACTACCAACATAATGCTGTATTACATCTTTTTTTATCAACCAAAAATGCTTTGCGCTGGTCAGGGGTACATCACTGAAAGGTTGAGAACCACTGTCCTTGTATATCGTCCTGTCGGGAGGCGGAGGATGTCTGCTGGGCCTTGAGGGGCGTCTTGGTGACTAGAGGCATCACTGTACTCACAATCATCATCATCAGGATCTGGTGGGATCTTCTTGAAGAATGAAGCATTCCTGACAATGAAGTGTCCATTTCTGGCTGCTGTGATCATGGAGCCTTTGACTTTGGTCACTGTGTATGGCTTCCTGTTGCACGGTGTGTGAGCTTGGTCACTGTGTATGGCTTCCTGTTGCACGGTGTGTGAGCTTGGTCACTGTGTATGGCTTCCTGTTGCACGGTGTGTGAGCTTGGTCACTGTGTATGGCTTCCTGTTGCACGGTGTGTGAGCTTGGCCACTGTGTATGGCTTCCTGTTGCACGGTGTGTGAGCTTGGCCACTGTGTATGGCTTCCTGTTGCACGGTGTGTGAGCTTGGCCACTGTGTATGGCTTCCTGTTGCACGGTGTGTGAGCTTGGCCACTGTGTATGGCTTCCTGTTGCACGGTGTGTGAGCTTGGCCACTGTGTATGGCTTCCTGTTGCACGGTGTGTGAGCTTGGCCACTGTGTATGGCTTCCTGTTGTAGGATGAAGCACAGCGTCACCTGGAGTGACACTGTGCCTTATTGTCGCTCGCTCTCACTTGAAAGTCTGAACAGTTGCTTACAGCGTGAGTGAATGAAGGAAACTTTGTGTACAGCTTCGTTAGAACAACAGTTTGGCGGGGGAGCTTTCTGTTGTGCTGTGAGGTGTGGATCCATACTCACGTAGAAAGATGTTCAGTTGCTGTTTCCAGGGAATTCCCTGTGTTTCGGCCACACTAATAGCTTTGCCTAGTGTGCGCATGAATCTGTCAGCTGTAACATTAGCTTGAGGCCACAGCGGTGTTATCCGGCGGAGATGGAATCCTAGATGGCCTGCAAACTGGGAGAACTGGTCGCTGTTGAATGGGGGACCATTATCAGTTTTCAGAAACTACTGTAACGGTGTGTTCACAGGTCATTTATCTTCAGTAGACTGGACTACTGTAACGGTGTGTTCACAGGCCATTTATCTTCAGTAGACTGGACTACTGTAACGGTGTGTTCACAGGCCATTTATCTTCAGTAGACTGGACTACTGTAACGGTGTGTTCACAGGTCATTTATCTTCAGTAGACTGACTACTGTAACGGTGTGTTCACAGGTCATTTATCTTCAGTAGACTTGACTACTGTAACGGTGTGTTCACAGGTCATTTATCTTCAGTAGACTGGACTACTGTAACGGTGTGTTCACAGGTCATTTATCTTCAGTAGACTGGACTACTGTAACGGTGTGTTCACAGGTCATTTATCTTCAGTAGACTGACTACTGTAACGGTGTGTTCACAGGTCATTTATCTTCAGTAGACTTGACTACTGTAACGGTGTGTTCACAGGTCATTTATCTTCAGTAGACTGGACTACTGTAACGGTGTGTTCACAGGTCATTTATCTTCAGTAGACTGGACTACTGTAACGGTGTGTTCACAGGTCATTTATCTTCAGTAGACTACTGTAACGGTGTGTTCACAGGTCATTTATCTTCAGTAGACTACTGTAACGGTGTGTTCACAGGTCATTTATCTTCAGTAGACTGGACTACTGTAACGGTGTATTCACAGGTCATTTATCTTCAGTAGACTACTGTAACGGTGTGTTCACAGGTCATTTATCTTCAGTAGACTGGACTACTGTAACGGTGTGTTCACAGGTCATTTATCTTCAGTAGACTAGACTACTGTAACGGTGTGTTCACAGGTCATTTATCTTCAGTAGACTGGACTACTGTAACGGTGTGTTCACAGGTCATTTATCTTCAGTAGACTACTGTAACGGTGTGTTCACAGGTCATTTATCTTCAGTAGACTGGACTACTGTAACGGTGTGTTCACAGGTCATTTATCTTCAGTAGACTGGACTACTGTAACGGTGTGTTCACAGGTCATTTATCTTCAGTAGACTACTGTAACGGTGTGTTCACAGGTCATTCATCTTCAGTAGACTACTGTAACGGTGTGTTCACAGGTCATTTATCTTCAGTAGACTGGACTACTGTAACGGTGTGTTCACAGGTCATTTATCTTCAGTAGACTACTGTAACGGTGTGTTCACAGGTCATTCATCTTCAGTAGACTACTGTAACGGTGTGTTCACAGGTCATTTATCTTCAGTAGACTGGACTACTGTAACGGTGTGTTCACAGGTGGTCTGGGACTGGTCTACCTTATGAACCATCAGACCCCTCAGGTGGTCTGGGACTGGTCTACCTTATGAACCATCAGACCCCTCAGGTGGTCTGGGACTGGTCTACCTTATGAACCATCAGACCCCTCAGGTGGTCTGGGACTGGTCTACTTTCTGTTCCAAGTGTCAGAACTAAACATGTAGAAGCAGCGTTCAGCTTTTCTGCTCCACACATCTGGAACAAGGTCTGCTGAGACCCTCAGAGACCCTCAGAGACCCGCAGCTCCTTTAAATCCAGATTGAAGACTTTTGCTGTTACTTTAATTGAACCAGATTCAAGGATATTAATACATTTCTGCATCTCACTACTGCATTTTATTTCTTAAACTGCAACTTTTATTCTATTTTTTGCTTTTTGACTGTTTTTTAATGTTTTAAAATTAATGTTCTTAATTGTTTTTAAATCTTGTTTTCTTCTGCACTATGTTTTGATGCTTTAATGGTTTTATGTGAAGCACTTTGAATTGCCTTGTTGTTGAAATGTGCATACAAATAAACTTGCCTTGCCCAACCTCCATGCTGTAGCACTCACCTGTTCATCCACCAGCTGCTGTTCATCAGGGCTGACAGCCAATCAGAGGCCCGTGGGCTCCCGAGGGCCTCTGATTGGCTTATAATCTATTCGTGAAACCCACCAGTTAAAATGAATATTGAACAACGTGAAATAGTTTGAGCTTCATTTATTTAGTATTACACATGTCAAAGATAGATAGAAACAACAAAATACCGTACAAACGGTAGACTATAACGAAGTAACAATGTATAAAAAAAGTAAAACTGTAAAATATGATTAAAAAATAATCAAATAAAGAAAAATGTATAATGAAGTAAAAATGTATAACAAAGTACAACAGTTTGGGGCACAAGGTTTCTACAAATAGGATACTTGGACAGTAGCTAACACCTGTATAACACCTGTATAGCACCTGTATAACATCTGTCTAACACCTGTCTAACACCTGTATAACATCTGTCTAACACCTGTCTAACACCTGTCTAACATCTGTATAACACATGTATAACACCTGTCTAACATCTGTCTTACACCTGTCTAACACCTGTATAACATCTGTATAACACCTGTATAACACATGTATAACACCTGTATAACACATGTATAACATCTGTATAACACCTGTATAACACCTGTATAACATCTGTATAACACCTGTATAACACCTGTCTAACATCTGTATAACACATGTATAACACCTGTCTAACATCTGTCTTACACCTGTCTAACACATGTCTAACACCTGTATAACATCTGTATAACATCTGTATAACACCTGTCTAACATCTGTATAACACATGTATAACACCTGTCTAACATCTGTCTTACACCTGTCTAACACCTGTCTAACATCTGTATAACACATGTATAACACCTGTCTAACATCTGTCTTACACCTGTCTAACACCTGTCTAACATCTGTATAACATCTGTATAACACCTGTATAACACCTGTCTAACATCTGTATAACACATGTATAACACCTGTCTAACATCTGTCTTACACCTGTCTAACACCTGTATAACATCTGTATAACATCTGTATAACGCCTGTCTAACATCTGTCTTACACCTGTATAACATCTGTATAACACCTGTATAACATCTGTCTAACATCTGTATAACATCTGTCTAACATCTGTATAACATCTGTCTAACACCTGTCTAACATCTGTATAACACCTGTATAACACCTGTCTAACATCTGTATAACACCTGTATAACACCTGTCTAACACCTGTCTAACATCTGTATAACACCTGTATAACATCTGTCTAACATCTGTATAACACCTGTATAACATCTGTCTAACATCTGTATAACATCTGTCTTACACCTGTCTAACACCTGTCTAACACCTGTATAGCGCCTGTCTAACATCTGTATAACACCTGTATAGCGCCTGTATAGCGCCTGTATAACACCTGTATAACATCTGTATAACAACTGTTTGTTTTTGTAATGCTTATAGTACATTACTAATACAAATGTTACCCATGTTTATGTTCCTATGTTAATGTTATATAATGTTATAAAGCCTGTAAACAGAGACAGATCTGGATCTTATCTGATATGAAATCACATTATGAATCACCTCTTCTGAGACGAATAGACTACAATCACAATAAGTGTTATATGAGTGCTAAGCATAAACTGGATTAGTAGTTAGTATATTTGTAAAGTTTAATAGCAACAAAGACCAAGCTCTGCGATGAAGACGCAGGAACAAGGTTTTCAAAGCCAGAAGAAAAGCGTAGAATCGATTCAGCAAACTTTCTTTTGGGTCGTCTCTGATGTGAGGGGCTAGTCCACAGGCGAAGATAGAGTCCTTCAGGTTCTCATCTGGCAGGAAGTCGTGGGCATTAGAGGGAGGAGCATTGAGGAGGAGCAAGTCACTGTAAAGCTGATCCTCCACCACCATTGTCCACAGACTGGACGGCCATCTCTTCATCGCCTCTTTGCTGCAGGGCGTGTTTCCTGTATGCTCTCTGGATCACTGTCGCTGCCACGGCTTCCTGTTGTCCCTGCAGGGGGCTGCTGATTGGTTCACACGACGTCTGTAGGCAACCATAAGTAATAATCATCCATTAGGTCAGGTGGATTCTTTGGCGTACCAAAGTACTGTCTGTGTATGAACCCTCTCAATGCTGAGTAAAGGTGCTCCTCCAATCGTGGGAGGAACAACCATTATGGGAGGAGCTACCATGATGGGAAGAGCTACCATGATGGGGGGAACTACCATGGTGGGAGAAGCTACCATGATGGGAGGAGCTACCATGGTGGGAGAAGCTACCATGATGGGAGGAGCTACCATGGTGGGAGAAGCTACCATGATGGGAAGAACTACCATGGTGGGAGAAGCTACCATGATGGGAGGAGCTACCATGGTGGGAGAAGCTACCATTATGGGAGGAGCTACCATGGTGGGAGGAGCTACCATGGTGGGAGAAGCTACCATGGTGGGAGGAGCACCTTTGCTCAGCATTGAGAGAGTTCAAACAACTCTTATCACGGCGGTCATTTCACAAAGAGGCACTTTATTATGTCTAATTTTAATTAAGCTTCAATATAATTTAAACAGGTGAGTTGTATATAAATCATTTATAATAATCAATAGGTAAAGCCCTCTGAGGCAAATTTATAATTTTGAGCAACAAATAGTTGTCACCAACGAGGATATTAGCTACAGAGCAAAACAGACTGTGAACGTGTTGAACATTTAAAAATGCTTTTTGAGCCTCAAGTGGACATTTGAGGAACTGCTGTTTTTGAGTTATTTTCTCAGCACCGGAACTTGCTGCTTGTCAAACATTGGGGCCTTTAGATAATGGGAAAAAACTACAGAATAGAATATCAAATAAAATATAATTAAAAAACAATATAGTTGAACAAGATATATAATGTTTTATAATAGAATAGAATTATACAACATCACTTTCTTCTCTCCTCCTTCTATGCCTCTATCTCTGCAGCCAAAAGCCTGTTCTACCAATCCAGAATTGAATCCTCTTTTTCTAACCCCAAAAAGCTCTTCTCTATCTTCGCCAACCTCCTTGACCCCCCCCAGACTTTTCTGTTTGCTGTTGCCTTTAATTGATCCAGATTCAATTGCTGCATCTCACTACTGCATTTTATTTCTTTAACTGCACTGCAACTTTTATTCCATTTTTATTATTTATTATTTATTTAGCTTTTTGACTGTTTTAATGTTTTCTTAACTGTTTTAAATCCTGTTTTCTCTGCATTATGTTGTGATGCTCTTAATGGTTTTATGTGAAGCACTTTGAATCGCCTTGTTGTTGAAATGTGCTATACAAATAAACTTGCCTTGCCTTGCCCAGTCCACGTCCTCCTGCCACCCGTCTACCAAGCCACTTTGTTGACTACTTTACAAACAAGATAGATGACATACACTCCTCATTTACTAATCCATCTTCTATAACTACACCTCCATCAACTTCATCTTCTTCCCCTTTGCTTTCCTCTTTCACCCCCTGTCTCCCAATCAAGTTCTTACCTTGGTAACCTCTGCCCACCCAACCACCTGCCCTCTTGACCCCATCCCATCTCACATCTTCCAGTCTATTGCTCCTGACCTTCTTCCCTTTCTCACCCATCTTATCAATACCTCCCTCTCAGCTTGCTGTTTACTCTTTGAAGGAGGAAGAGTTAATCCTCTCCTGAAGAAACCCACTCTCAACCCGTCGGAAGTCAACAACTACAGACCTGTCTCTCTCCTTCCATTTCTTTACAAAACTCTGGAGCGAGCTATCTTTAACCAAGTCTCCTCCTTTCTCCACCAGAACAACCTTCTGGACCTTCACCATCTGGATTCAAGGCCTCAACAGAGACTGCCCTCCTTGCTGTCTCTGAGGAGCTTCACACTGCTAGAGCAGCCTCTCTCTCCTCTGTCCTTATCTTTCTAGACCTTTCTGCTGCCTTTGACACAGTGAACCACCAGATCCTTATCTCCTCCCTCCAGGACCTTGGTATCTCAGGCACTGCTCTCCCTCTTCTCATCCTACCTCAACGACCGCACCTACCGGGTAACTTGGAGAGGATCTGTGTCTGAACCTTGTCCTCTCACTACTGGAGTCCCTCAGGGCTCCGTCCTGGGTCCTCTCCTCTTCTCTCTGTACACCAACTCGCTCAGCTCTGTCATTCGCTCGCATGGCTTTTTCTACCATAGCTACGCTGATGACACCCAACTGATCCTCTGGTTTCCCCAATCGGAAACACAGGTAGCAGCAGGAATCTCTGCTGTCTGACTGTCATCTCTCAGTGGATGTCCACACACCACCTGAACATGAACCCTGACAAGACTGAACTACTTTTCCTTCCAGGAAAAGGCTCCCACGACCTCACTATGACCTTCAACAACTCAGTGTTGGCCCCAACTGCCAGGAATCTCATGTGACACTCGACAGTCAACTATCCCTGACTGCCAACATCACCGCAACAACACGTTCCTGTAGGTCCATGCTACACAACGTCCTGTAGGTCCATGCTACACAACATCCTGTAGGTCCATGCTACACAATATCCTGTAGGTCCATGCTACACAACATCCTGTAGGTTTATGCTACACAACATCCTGTAGGTCCATGCTACACAACATCCTGTAGATCCATGCTACACAACATCCTGTAGATCCATGCTACACAACATCCTGTAGGTCCATGTTACACAACATCCTGTAGGTCCATGCTACACAACAACCTGTAGGTACATGCTACACAACATCCTGTAGGTCCATGCTACACAACATCCTGTAGGTCCATGCTACACAACATCCTGTAGGTCCATGCTACACAGCATCCTGTCGGTACATGCTACACAACATCCTGTAGGTCCATGCTACACAACATCCTGTAGGTCCATGCTACACAACATCCTGTAGGTCCATGCTATTCAACATCCTGTAGGTCCATGCTATACAACATCCTGTAGTTCCATGCTGTACAACATCAGGATAATACATCCTCTTCTCACTCAGAAGGCGACACAGGTTCTGGTCCAGGCTCTGATCATCTCACGTCTAGACTTCTGTAACTCCCTCCTGGCAGGTCTACCTGTTAGTGCCATCTGACCTTTACAGCTAATCCAGAATGCAGCAGCTCGACTGGTCTTTAACCTCCCGAAATTCACCCAAAACAAAGTCAGACTGTTTGCTGTCCTGGCTCCTCAATGGTGGAATGAGCTCTCCATTGACATCAGGACAGCAGGAAGTCTCTACATCTTCCTCCGTGAACTAAAAACACATCTTTTCAGACTAGACCTTGAATAAGGAAGGTAGCGCCGTAGTAGCACTTAAATGTCTCTTACTGATAGCACTTTGTAGTTTAACTTTATTGAAGAAATTGTACTTTCTTGATTCTTGTTGTTCTGAGTTTGTACTCATGGTTGAATGCACTTATTGTAAGTCGCTTTGGATAAAAGCGTCAGCTAATGAAATGTAATGTAATGTAGAATAGAATAGAATAGTGTGAAACCTTGGACGGGTTGGCCATGAACTTTTCCTCCATTCTAGCTTTGAGAGAGTTCATCTTTCCTGAGTCACCCAACACCTGCACATATATGGAATATAAGAATACAAATGATAATAATAATATCATAATAATAATAATAATATTAATAATAATAATGATCGTTTAAAAGAAGAAAAAGTCACCTGAGTGACGAGTGCTTGGACCACGTCCGAGCAGTGGATTCTGTCTCCAGGAAGCAGAGGCAGCTCCATGTGGGCCAGTGTGATGGGGCTCGGTTTAGGAATCCTCAGAGGATCCGGCAGAGCATCGCAGAAATCTGACAGCTCACTGTGGAACACAGGAGAGTCCATCAGAACTCACCTCTACTGTAGGGAGTAGGACTCACCTGTCCTCTAGGAAGTAGGACTCACCTGTACTGTATGAACTGCGAGGCTTCTGGGTCAAACTTCTTCCAGGTTTTATAAAACATCTGGAAGTCGTCGTCGCTCAGCGGCTCGGCGTCCTCAGACTCGAAGGTTTCCAGGATGACCACGATGTACAGGTGGACCACCAGCAGGAGGGTCAGGAAGACGTGGGTAACGAAGAAGACGATGGCGACTGCCGGGCTACCACAGTTCCCCCTGATCGCGGCTCCTGGGTTCTCCATGTCGGCGTCACAGTCCGGCGGCGTGTCCATGACGGGAATCAGGAAACCGTCCCATGAAGTTGACGTGGTGATCATCAACAAACACATCATGCTGCTCCCAAACGTCTCAAAGTTAAACATGTCGTCGATCGAGTACCCTCTCTTCACGTAGGCAAAGTTAAACATGCAGAAGATGGAGGAGGTGAACATGAGGATCAAGAGGAGGAGGCTGATGTGGAAAAGGACAGGAAGTGACAGAATCAAGGCATTAAGCAGCTTCCGGATACCCTTGGCCCAGTAGAGGAGACGAAAGATATGAACCACTCGCAGCACGATGAAGAAACTAGGCGAGAAAAAGTACATCACAACGTATTTGTCCAAGAAAAGGCCTAAAGAGAGACAGAGAGAGAAAAAACAATTACATGTATTGTGAAAAACAATAATGAAACTAAATCAAAGCAACACAACTGCAAAAGCAATTTCCAAGTCCCTTAAAGAGTGTGGCGACATATAAATAACTCAAAATCCTTCATTTTGAGGTAATATTCATATTCTAACAATCCCTCGTGCTGTAACTAGACTCCTGAAAACAAAAAATACAACCTCTGTCCATTTTTCCTCTTTCTTAAAATAAATGAATCGCCAACTTTACTTGAGCAAGTTTATTCAGTCAACCTGAAGAAAGGACAAATCAAACATCTGTTCAATCAATCAATCAATCAATCAACTGGTTAATCAGTTAATCAATCAATCAATCAACTGGTTAATCAGTTAATCAATCAACCTCAGAGCTGTTGACGCCAACCTCCTGACCCCACTACTCTGTCCAAAATAAACTGGGAATTGTCTTCATTGTGGGTTGAAAATCAATTAAATGAATACAAATTGTTGCCTGAAGAAAACAAAATAATTCTGTTAAATCCTCCCAATGTTGGTACTTTGAATAAAGAAGACAACGGCATCGCCAGAGGAAACTCACCCAAGAAGGAGCAGGCGATCACCACCAGGTCCAGGATGTTCCAGCCGTCGGTGAAGTAGTGCTGTCTCAGCGCAACGACCTTCAAAAGGAACTCTGCCACGAAGATGAAGATGAAGGCATCGAGGAGCCCTTTGAGAACGGTTTCCGTCTGGTCACTCTGCTGGTCCGTCTCCACCATCAGGGTCACCATGTTCAGGCAGACCATCACCACCATGAAGACTCTGAAGGGCCGGCCGGTCACCAGGTCCAAGAGCCGGGCCTGGAAGCAGTTCTAGAGGACCAGTTGTTCATGGATTTATTCTATATATATATATATATATATATATATATATATATATATATATATATATATATATATATATATATATATAGTTGTATGTCATATAATGATACAAGTGAACCAACCCGAGGTCGTGGAACATGTTTCTGTTGCATCAAACGTTTCTGAACAGACTTGTAATATTTCTGCTGCTCCTTTGTTCTATAAATCATTTTCCCTGCAGAGTAAAGACAGAAATAAAGACGTGAACACCAGAGTAGAGACTAAAGTAAACCTGTCTATCTGTTAGCCTGTAAACCGGTCTGTCTGTCAGCCTGTAAACCTGTCTGTCTGTCAGCCTGTAAACCTGTCTGTCTGTTAGCCTGTAAACCTGTCTGTCTCTCAGCCTGTAAACCTGTCTGTCTGTTAGCCTGTAAACCTGTCTGTCTGTCAGCCTGTAAACCTGTCTGTCTCTCAGCCTGTAAACCTGTCTGTCTGTTAGCCTGTAAACCTGTCAGCCTGTAAACCTGTCTGTCAGTTAGCCTGTAAACCTGTCTGTCTCTCAGCCTGTAAACCTGTCTGTCAGTTAGCCTGTAAACCTGTCTGTCTCTCAGCCTGTAAACCTGTCTGTCTGTTAGCCTGTAAACCTGTCAGCCTGTAAACCTGTCTGTCTGTTAGCCTGTAAACCTGTCTGTCTCTCAGCCTGTAAACCTGTCTGTCAGTTAGCCTGTAAACCTGTCTGTCTCTCAGCCTGTAAACCTGTCTGTCTGTCAGCCTGTAAACCTGTCTGTCTGTCAGCCTGTAAACCTGTCAGCCTGTAAACCTGTCTGTCTGTCAGCCTGTAAACCTGTCAGCCTGTAAACCTGTCTGTCTCTCAGCCTGTAAACCTGTCTGTCTGTCAGCCTGTAAACCTGTCTGTCTGTCAGCCTGTAAACCTGTCTGTCTGTCAGCCTGTAAACCTGTCTGTCAGTTAGCCTGTAAACCTGTCTGTCTGTCAGCCTGTAAACCTGTCTGTCTGTTAGCCTGTAAACCTGTCAGCCTGTAAACCTGTCAGCCTGTAAACCTGTCTGTCTGTCAGCCTGTAAACCTGTCAGCCTGTAAACCTGTCTGTCTGTCAGCCTGTAAACCTGTCTGTCTGTCAGCCTGTAAACCTGTCTGTCTGTCAGCCTGTAAACCTGTCTGTCAGTTAGCCTGTAAACCTGTCTGTCTCTCAGCCTGTAAACCTGTCAGCCTGTAAACCTGTCTGTCTGTCAGCCTGTAAACCTGTCTGTCTGTCAGCCTGTAAACCTGTCTGTCTGTCAGCCTGTAAACCTGTCTGTCTGTTAGCCTGTAAACCTGTCAGCCTGTAAACCTGTCTGTCTGTTAGCCTGTAAACCTGTCTGTCTGTTAGCCTGTAAACCTGTCTGTCTGTCAGCCTGTAAACCTGTCTGTCTGTTACCCTGTAAACCGGTCTGTCTGTCAGCCTGTAAACCTGTCTGTCTGTTAGCCTGTAAACCTGTCTGTTAGCCTGTAAACCTGCCTGTCTCTCAGCCTGTAAACCTGTCTGTCTGTCAGCCTGTAAACCTGTCAGCCTGTAAACCTGTCTGTCTGTTAGCCTGTAAACCTGTCTGTCTGTCAGCCTGTAAACCTGTCAGCCTGTAAACCTGTCTGTCAGTTAGCCTGTAAACCTGTCTGTCTCTCAGCCTGTAAACCTGTCTGTCTCTCAGCCTGTAAACCTGTCTGTCTGTCAGCCTGTAAACCTGTCAGCCTGTAAACCTGTCTGTCAGTCAGCCTGTAAACCTGTCTGTCAGTTAGCCTGTAAACCTGTCTGTCTGTTAGCCTGTAAACCTGTCTGTCTGTCAGCCTGTAAACCTGTCTGTCTCTTAGCCTGTAAACCTGTCTGTCTCTCAGCCTGTAAACCTGTCAGCCTGTAAACCTGTCTGTCTCTCAGCCTGTAAACCTGTCTGTCTGTCAGCCTGTAAACCTGTCTGTCTGTCAGCCTGTAAACCTGTCTGTCTGTCAGCCTGTAAACCTGTCTGTCAGTTAGCCTGTAAACCTGTCTGTCTCTCAGCCTGTAAACCTGTCAGCCTGTAAACCTGTCTGTCTCTCAGCCTGTAAACCTGTCTGTCTGTCAGCCTGTAAACCTGTCTGTCTGTCAGCCTGTAAACCTGTCTGTCTGTTAGCCTGTAAACCTGTCTGTCTGTTACCCTGTAAACCGGTCTGTCTGTCAGCCTGTAAACCTGTCTGTCTGTTAGCCTGTAAACCTGTCTGTCTCTCAGCCTGTAAACCTGTCTGTCTGTCAGCCTGTAAACCTGTCAGCCTGTAAACCTGTCTGTCTGTCAGCCTGTAAACCTGTCAGCCTGTAAACCTGTCTG
>JBAMJR010000393.1:167500-207500 GCA_038501785.1 Myoxocephalus aenaeus
ACAGTGAAGTGAATCATTTAATTTATTTGAACTATACAGCCAGTTTTTTGTCTGTAAGGTTTTGCGGAAGCTGGAGAAACGCCTAGCTCATCAACCACAAAGTCTATTTGAATAATTTAAACTGATATAGTACAGTAACCCTTGTGTGATACACTGTGTGTGGTTAACAAAATAAATACGATTAGATTAAAAATATTTAATATGTATAAATATATAAGGTTTTAGTGAGTTTGATGCTCCACCTACAACCAATGTCCTGTAGTTCTCTTGTGTTTAGACTAATGCTGCGTTCACACCGGACGCGACTTACCGCTTCAGAGTGAAACCAGGGCGTTCACACCAAACGCCACAAAGACAAATCGCGCCGCGACAAAGGGGGCGTGGCTTATCGCGTTGATTCTTTCTATGAAAGATAGTTATCTTTTCCGGTATCGACTATGGAATAAATAACCACTAGTTCTGCTTTATACTTGTTGTGGAAGTCCCAAACATGTCGGAACATGAAACGCCTTCGTGTTTGGGTTCATAACACCATCCGTAGCCGTACACAGCTCGGTGAATTGCACCGACTCCTCCAGGAACTGCGTCTGGCTTCTCCGTAAAACAGATACCGTTTCCTTCATCCGCCATGGAAATAACCACTAGTTCTGCTTTATACTTGTTGTGTAAACTCCACATACGTGGGAACATCAAACTCCACAGTGTATGGGTTCATAATATTATCCGTAGTCCCACAACAGCGTCTGAATGAAGCCGCTACCAGCGCTGGTTCAGGCGGAGCAGCAGCAGTTTGATTCAGGATCGGCAAGACGGCGGTGGTGACTGGTGGAGCTTCTCAACGCTGATTCTCTCAACGCTGATTCTCTCAACGCTGATTCTCAACGCTGATTCTCAACGCTGATTGGCTGACGCAACTATGACTCACGCGATTTTGTCGGCGGAGTTGGGAAATTTCAACTCATGTCGCGTCGTGCTGCGTCAAACGCTCTGTTCGCGCCGCGTCCTTCGCTCTGTTCGCGCCGCCTCAAACGCGTCAGTCACGTCGCCCGGTGGAAATGTCGCGCCGTCGCGTCTGTACATTGACTATGCATGTAATCTGGTCGCGCAACAAAATCGTGTCGCGTCCGGTATGAACACAGCATAAGAGTTCAGACTAAGTGTTCAGACTAAGTATTTAGACTGAGTGTTCAGACTGAATCTTCAGACTAAGTGTGCAGACTAAGTGTTCAGACTAAGTGTGCAGACTAAGTATTTAGGCTGAGTGTTCAGACTGAATCTTCAGATTAAGTGTTCAGACTAAGTGTGCAGACTAAGAGTTCAGACTAAGTGTTCAGACTAAGTATTTAGACTGAGTGTTCAGACTGAATCTTCAGACTAAGTGTTCAGACTAAGTGTGCAGACTAAGTGTTCAGACTAAGTGTGCAGACTAAGTATTTAGGCTGAGTGTTCAGACTGAATCTTCAGACTAAGTGTTCAGACTAAGTGTGCAGACTAAGAGTTCAGACTAAGTGTTCAGACTAAGTATTTAGACTGAGTGTTCAGACTGAATCTTCAGACTAAGTGTTCAGACTAAGTGTTCAGACTAAGTGTGCAGACTAAGTGTTCAGACTAAGTGTGCAGACAGTGTTCAGACTAAGTATTTAGGCTGAGTGTTAAGACTGAATCTTCAGATTAAGTGTTCAGACTAAGTGTGCAGACTAAGTGTTCAGACTAAGTGTGCAGACTAAGTGTTCAGACTAAGTGTGCAGACTAAGTGTTAAGACTGAATCTTCAGATTAAGTGTTCAGACTAAGTGTGCAGACTAAGTGCGCAGACTAAGTGTGCAGACAGTGTTCAGACTAACCAGCAGCAGCAGTGGCAGGAAGCCACTCAACACGTTGTCGTAGTGAAATTTTGAGTTCTGCCAGCGGACCCCATTGTCGTTTTCCAGCCTGAGACAATCGCTCTTGTTGTTCACAAACTCGGGTGACACCATCTCCTGTGATGTCTCATTAAAACAGTAATAGAACCTTCCACCAAACAGATTCACTCCCAGGATACTGAAGACCATCCAGAGGACCAGAACCACCAGCAGGAAGTCCAGCATGGACGGGACGGTCCGGACCAGAGCTTGCACCACCACCTGCACACAGACAGGAGAAGAGGGAGACAGGTCATACTATCTGACTGTTACTTGCTGCCTGTCTGTCTGTTTATCTGTCTGTCTTTGAAGAGTGGTCTCACCCTCAGGCCCTGGATGCGAGAAATAACCCTCAGGAGCCCCAAAGCCCTCAAAGTCCTCAAAAACTGAAAGGCTCCCATTCCAGAGAATCCAAAGGTGTCAGCTGCCAGAGATACCAGACACACCTGGAAGAGACAACAGTGTTAACATCAATACTGGGACCAGATTAACCAGTAATAACTAGCAGAAACAATACTGGGACCAGTAACAAACAATAACTAGCAGAAACAATACTGGGACCAGTTTAACAAACAATAACTAGCAGAAACAATACTGAGACCAGTTTAACAAATTATTACCAATAATCAATGTTATGGAATTATTCTTACCTGTAAAATGAGAAAGTCAATCCAGCTCCAGGCGTCGCTGAAGTATTTCTTGAGTCCGAAAGCGAGCCACTTCAGGAACATTTCCATCAGGAAAAGACAGGTGAACACCTGATCTGCTCTCGCTACAACCGTCTTCAACACCTGACGGTGCTGCAGGTGAACGTCCTCAAACACCTGTTCACAAACACGCTGATGTTAGGGCCTGACCAGGTGGGTGAAGGTCCTCAAACACACTGATGTTATTAATTATCAATAAGACTTGTAGTCGAGTGATCAGGGTTAAAGACTCGTGACTGGAGCAGAATTGTGTGTTTGGGTTTGTGTATTGAAACGTGTGCGACTGCAACTGAACTAACATTACTGACAAAGTAATTCATAGATGATAAAGGAAGAGCAGCAGTTATGGATTAACAGGGGTGCCTCTAGTGATCCTGTGTCTGGAGGGTTCCAGTCTCATACTGGTTTGTTGGTTGCACCCATCAGAAAGTCACCCATTAGGCCATATTCCAGCTCCAGACGGCCCATTCAGGCATATTGTTATTAATTTCATTGATATGATCAGACCAGTGAACAGGAAGCAATATGTTTTGGTAGGGATTGACAGGTTCAGCAGATGGGTGGAAGACTGCCCAGCAGCCAAAGCTCCCGAACCTGGAATGACTTCTCTGGTTAGAAACGTAGCTTCAGTCATAGCATCCTATGACTGAAGCTACGTTTCTAACCAGAGAAGTCATTCCAGGTTCGGGATCCACTGACAATGGCACGCACTTTGACAACTCGATAATGAGAAAGATATGTCAGTCGTTGGGGGTCAAGCAGAGATTAGGTTGTCTGTATCATCCCCAGGGATTGGTAGAGATGGTACGCTAAAAGCAAAACTAGCCACAATCTGCAAGGAGACTAAAATGGACTGCTCTGCCGCTGGCACTAATGAGTATGAGAATGTAAAGTAACAATGGGTGCATAGTGTTGTACATGATGTGGTGCATGGTTCTGAGTACATGGTTCTGGTACATGATTCTGGTGCATGATGTGGTGCATGGTTCTGAGTACATAGTGGTTCTGGTACATGGTTCTGGTGCATGGTGTGGTACATGGTTCTGGTACATGATGTGGTACATGGTTCTGGGTACATGGTTCTGGTGCATGGTTCTGGTGCATGATGTGGTACATGGTTCTGGTACATGGTTCTGGTGCATGGTTCTGGTACATGATGTGGTACATGGTTCTGGTGCATGGTTCTGGAACATGATGTGGTACATGGTTCTGGTGCATGATGTGGTACATGGTTCTGGTATATGGTTCTGGGTACATGGTTCTGGTGCATGATGTGGTACATGGTTCTGGTATATGGTTCTGGGTACATGGTTCTGGTGCATGATGTGGTGCATGGTAGTGGTACATGGTTCTGGGTACATGGTTCTGGTACATGGTTCTGGTGCATGGTTCTGGTACATGATGTGGTACATGGTTCTGGGTACATGGTTCTGGTACATGGTTCTGGTGCATGGTTCTGGTACATGATGTGGTACATGGTTCTGGTGCATGGTTCTGGTACATGATGTGGTGCATGGTTCTGGTGCATGGTTCTGGTGCATGATGTGGTACATGGTTCTGGTGCATGGTTCTGGTGCATGGTTCTGGTACATGGTTCTTGTGCATCGTCACTTCCGACGGTAAGCGTATTGCATCACTTCCGGTTCCACCGTGTGTGTTGATAACGTACTTGTCTCAGCTCCAGCTAAACCGAGCTAATTGTGTGATATTCTCCAGTACAAGCGCCTGATCACCTGTTGTACATCTTTCACATCTAAACACTCAACTCTCTTCTTCTTTTAGCGGCTCACCGCCTGCATCTAACTGTCCTGTTTTCACTTTGTTTGTTCTGCTGATCGTTAGCTACCTCACTAGCAGCTAGCGATGTCTTCCTCCTCTCCCTCTTCTGCTCTCTCCTGCTCAGCGTGTCACATGTTTAGCTATTCCCCTGCCTTCTTTAATGATAACGATACATGTAAGAAGTGTAGTTTATTTGCTAGGTTGGAGGCAGGTCTCAGTGGGTTAGATGCACGGCTCCGCACCATTGAAGCTCAGACGTTAGCTACGATAGCCATCCCAACTCCCATAGTCGGTGCGGACCAACTAGCTTTAGCTTCTGATAACGTTAACCGTTCCCCGGCAGCCCCCGAGCAGCCGAGGGACTGGGTGACTGTACGAGGGAGGCAGAAGCCGGGATCTAAGCAGTCCTCTGGACACCGCCACCCTCTCCCCGTTTCTAGCCTCTCGCCACTCAGCGGCACTGAGAAACCAACCTTGGTTGTCGGGAGCTCAATTGTTAGAAACGTGAAGATCGCGAAACCAGGGACCACAGTCAAATGTATTTCTGGGGCCAGGGCGGGCGACGTTGAGTCCTATTTAAAACTGTTGGCTAAAGACAAATGTAAATACAGTAAGATTGTAATACACGTCGGCTTTAATGACTCCCGACTTCGCCACTCGGAAGTCACTAAAATCGGCGTGGAGTCGGTGTGTGCTTACGCCAAAACAATGGCGGACTCGGTAGTCTTCTCTGGCCCGCTCCCAAACACGGTGACTGATGAGATGTATAGCCGCATGTCAACTTTCCACCGTTGGTTGTCACGGTGGTGTCCAGCAAACAATGTGGGCTTCGTAGATAACTGGCGGTCTTTCCGGGGAAACCCAGGTCTGATTAGGGGTGACGGCATCCATCCCACTTCGGATGGAGCGGATCTCCTTTCTGCAAATATGACCAAGCTTATTGGTCGACCTCGTGCATGACAGACCAGGAAGCAGAAGCAGAGTTGTAGTCTTACACCCTTCTCTGCATTCTCTGCACTTCCTTTAGGGCAGCTGCCCACCTTCAACTCTATAGAGACTGTGTCTGTCCCACGGCCACTTAAATTAATTAAATCAAAAGTAACCAAAAGAGGAGTTATAGAAAATAACCTCATAAGGGTTAACACCACTACTGCAATAGTGCAACACGATAGGAGAATTAAATGTGGACTCCTAAATATTAGATCTTTGTCTTCTAAAGCTGTATTAGTAAATGAATTAATATCTGACAACCATATTGATGTATTTTGTCTTACTGAAACCTGGCTGAAACATGAGGAATATGTCAGCCTAAATGAATCTACTCCTCCAAGTCATGTTAATATGCACATTCCTCGAGACACCGGCCGAGGAGGTGGAGTAGCTGCCATCTTTGACTCGGGTCTGCTGATGGGTCCTAAACCTGGATTGAACTGCAACTCATTTGAAAGCCTCGTTCTTAGTATTTCACATCCAACCTGGAAAACAGTACAGCCGATTCTGTTTGTCGTGGTATACCGAGCACCAGGTATGTACTCAGAATTTATATCTGAATTTTCAGAGTTTTTGTCAAGTTTGGTCCTTAAGACTGATAAGGTTATTATTGTAGGTGATTTTAATATTCATGTGGATGTTAGCAATGATAGCCTTAGTGTTGCATTTAGCTAATTGTTGGATTCAATTGGCTTCTGTCAGAGAGTACAGGAACCGACTCACTGCTTTAGCCACACCCTCGACCTTGTTCTTACATATGGCATTGATGTGGAGCATTTAGTAGTGTTTACACAGAACCCTCTTTTATCAGACCATTGCCTTATAACTTTTGAGTTTATACTACCGGATTGTACAGCGTTAGGCAAGAGTTTTTACACCAGATGTCTAACTGACGGTGCTATTGCTAGATTTAAGGAAGCGATTCCTTCTGTATTTAATTCATTACCATGTCTCAATATAAGAAAATAGAAATAGAAATCCTTTTTATTTGTCATAGTACATACATACATGAAATGTGTTCTCTGCATTTAACCCATCCTAAGGAGCAGTGGGCTGCCCTGAGCGGCGCCCGGGGAGCAATTTAGGGTTCAGTGTCTTGCTCAGGGACACTTCGACATGTGAGCTATGGGGGGACTGGGGAGCTACCTTGTGGTTGCGGGACGACCACTCATCCCCCTGAGCTACAGCCGCCCTCACAGAGGACTCCTGTGCTAACTTTACTCCCTCCCAGATTGATCAACTCGTCGATAGTGCTACTGGCTCACTGAGAGTGACACTGGACTCGATAGCCCCTCTAAAAAAGAGGATCATTAAGCAAAGGAGGCTCGCTCCATGGTACAACCTTCAGACCCGCATATTGAAGCAAGCATCACGGAAGCTTGAGGGCATATGGCGCTCCAACGGTCTGGAGGAGTCCCGGTTGGTTTGGCGGGATAGTCTGAGAACATATAAGAAGGCCCTGAGTAATGCCAGAGGAGCCTACTACTCATCACTAATAGAGAAAAACAAGAGCAACCCTAGGTTTCTCTTTAGCACTGTGGCCAGGCTGGCTGAGAGTCATAGCTCGGTGGATCCATGTATTCCTATAGACCTCAGTAGTAATGACTTTATGAACTTCTTCAATGGTAAGATTCTGGCTATTAGAGACAGGATCGGTGATCTCCTGCCCTCAGCTACTGCCGGTCCATCCTCAGGTGGGATGACCATGGAGGAGGCTGTGGGCCCTGTTGTGTTGATGGATTTTTTCCATCAACCTCGACCAACTGTCTTCAGTGGTTTCTACTTCTAAATCTTCTACCTGTCTCCTAGACCCTGTTCCGACTAAGCTGTTTAAGGAAGTTTTACCTTTAATTAGCACCTCTCTACTAGATATTATCAATGGGTCTTTACTAATGGGTCATGTACCACAGTCTTTTAAAGTAGCTGTAATTAAACCTCTTCTTAAAAAGCCCACCCTGGATCCAGAGGTGTTGGCTAACTACAGACCTATCTCTGACCTTCCCTTCCTCTCTAAGATACTGGAGAAGGTAGTCGCAAATCAGTTGTGTGACTTTTTACATAACAATAGTTTATTTGAGGAGTTTCAGTCAGGATTTAGAAAGCATCATAGCACAGAGACAGCACTAGTGACAATTACTAATGACCTTCTAGTTGCATCAGATAGGGGACTTGTCTCTGTACTTGTCCTGTTAGACCTTAGTGCAGCATTTGACACCATTGACCATGACATCTTATTACAGAGACTAGACCAGTCGATTGGTATTAAAGGTACAGCATTAAGCTGGTTTAAGTCGTATTTATCAGATAGATCTCAGTTTGTATTTGTAAACGATGAGGCCTCGATGACCACCGCCGTTCGTCATGGAGTTCCACAAGGTTCTGTGCTTGGACCAATTTTATTCACCTTATATATGCTTCCTTTAGGGAATATTATCAGAAAACACTCCATAAACTTTCACTGTTATGCCGATGATACTCAACTATATCTGTCAATCAAGCCAGATGAAATCCACCAGGTCGCTAAGCTTCAAGCGTGTCTTAAAGACATCAAGACCTGGATGACCTGCAACTTCCTGCTGCTGAACTCGGACAAGACTGAAGTCATTCTACTCGGCCCAGAACTTCTCAGAAATCAATTATCTGATGATATGGTTTCTCTGGATGGCATCGCTCTGGCATCCACCACCACAGTAAGGAATCTCTGAGTTATTTTTGACCAGGACCTATCCTTTGGCTCCCACGTGAAACAGATCTCAAGGACTGCCTTTTTTCACCTACGGAACATCTCAAAGATCCGGCACATCCTGTCTCAAAGCGATGCAGAAACATTGATCCACGCATTTGTTACTTCAAGACTGGATTACTGTAACTCCGTATTATCAGGCTGCTCCGGAAAGTCCCTTGGGTCTCTCCAGCTGATCCAGAATGCTGCAGCTCGTGTACTAACAAGGACTCGGAAGAGAGATCACATTACTCCTGTACTAGCTGCTCTCCACTGGCTTCCTGTAAGATCGAGAATCATATTTAAAATCCTTCTCCTCACCTATAAAGCCTTAGCTGGTGATGCACCATCATATCTTAAAGAGCTTATAGTGCCATATTACCCCACTAGAGCGTTACGCTCACTGAATGCAGGGTTACTTGTGGTTCCCAGAGTCTTAAAAAGTAGGTTGGGGGCTAGAGCTTTCAGTTATCGGGCTCCTCTTCTGTGGAATCAGCTTCCACTTTCAGTCCGGGGGGCAGACACAGTCACCTCATTTAAGAGTAGACTTACGACTTTCCTCTTTGTTAGCGCTTATACTTAGGGCTGTTTCAGGCTTATAGTTAGGGCTGGCTCAGGTTTGCCCTGGTCCAGCCCCTAGATATGCTGCTATAGGCCTAGACTGCTGGGGGACATCTTAGGATACACTGAGCTCCTCTTCTCTTCCTCTTTCGCTTCTCTTCCTCTTTCACTCCTCCTCTTTCTCTCCATCTGGATAAACTATTGTCTCTTCAATGCACATTACTACCTCTACTTTCTTTTTCCACGGATTCATGGCTGCCTGGAACCGGTCCTGCCCCAGGCCCTTCCCCGGGTCCTGCCCCCGGTCCTGCCCCCTGCCATGGATTCATGGCTGCCTGGAACCGGTCCTGCCTGCTTCCATGGCCCTGCTGATGGAACCGGCCTGGAACCAGTCCTGCCTGCTGCCATGGCCCTGCTGATGCCCCCCCCCCCCCCCCCCCCCCCCTCCTCTCCACCGCCTTCTGCTTCATGGATCGTGGATTATCTGGATCATGGACCATGCCTACTACTCATTATATGAATAATTTCTGTCATATTCATTGAATGTGCTGTAACTACGCTATCCATTCTGGCCACATGACATCTATTGCTTCTGTCCATCAGGAGAGGAATCCTCCTCTGTTGCTCTCCCTCAGGTTTCTTCCCTTTTTTCCCTGTGAAAGGGTTTTTACTATCTTTTTAGGGGAGTTTTTCCTGATCCGATGTGAGGTCCCGGGACAGGATGTTATGTTACAGATTGTAAAGCCCTCCGAGGCAAACTTGTATTTGTGATGTTGGGCTATATAAAATAAACTGAATTGAATTGAATTGACTGAATAATAATAATAATAATAATAATAATAATAATAATAATAATAATAATAATAATTATGAATATTATGAATGTTGACTGAATATTCAGAATAGTAATTAATAATAATAATAATCTTCACTAGAATATATTATTATTAATGTTCTATTAAATACAAAAATACAGTATTATATATTGTTAATATTAAACTATTGTATGTTTGTATTTCCAGAATATTAAGAATAATGATATATCATATTTTATTTTTGTCTTTATTAGAATGTTATTAATAATACTACATAATATTCTATGCTTGTATTTACCAGAATATTAATAATACTACATAATATTCTATGTGTGTATTTACCATAATAATAATAATATTGTCTTTACCATAATAATAATAATAATAATATTGTCTTTACCAAAGCTGCACTGCTCAGCACGATGATGATGATGATGATGCTCTCAAAGCATGTGTGCTGCACAATGGACAGACATGCTCTTCTAAGGTTAGACCAGACCCTCCCTCTGCCGCGGGACGTGTCTACGTCCAGGAACGGACAGCACCGGTAGCACTCTGAGGGACACACACACACACACACACACACACACACACACACACACACACACACACGGGTCTCAGGGCTGCTGCTGATCCTGGATCAGCTGCTGCTCTTCATCACGTTCACAGAGAGCTCCTACTGTTGCTGCAGCAGTCCTCAGGCGGGTCCTCACGGTCTGCAGGGGGTCTCTGAAGGAACACATGCAGGTTATTATATTGACATTATATTCCTGCATGCAGCCGCTGTTCATGCTCATAACGGTACAGTCCAGGTTCTGACCCGTGAATGAGATGCAGTTTGAAACGCTCAGCGGTGACATGCAGCTTTATGGAGCAGCTGTGAAGATGGAGCCGCTCTTCACCACTTCATGTGCTGCTGCTTGTTTACAATAATCCATGAAGTGGTGAAGATGGAGCCGCTCTTCACCACTTCATGTGCTGCTGCTTGTTTACAATAATCCATGAAGTGGTGAAGATGGAGCCGCTCTTCACCACTTCATGTGCTGCTGCTTGTTTACAATAATCCATGAAGTGGTGAAGATGGAGCCGCTCTTCACCACTTCATGTGCTGCTGCTTGTTTACAATAATCCATGAAGTAACAGTAAATAGAAATAAAAGCCTGCACTTGAACACAGACGTCTGGGACAATCCAGAGACATTGACCCTTTATCATGTTCATGTAATGTGCTGCAACTCTGGTCACATGACATCTATTCTTCTGTCATGTTCATGTAATGTGCTGCAACTCTGGTCACATGACATCTATTCTTCTGTCATGTTCATGTAATGTGCTGCAACTTTGGTCACATGACATCTATTCTTCTATCCATCCGGGGAGAGGTTCCTCCCCTGTTGCTCTCTGAAGGCTCTTCCTGGTTGTACTGTCTTTATTTGCCTTTCCACCTGAACTCAGGGTTTCAGGCTTTTCATTTGCAGGAAAGGTTCTGCTGTTGTTCAGTCAGCTGACTGAATAAAGTCCTTGTGTCACCAGAAAGAAGATGGACTTAATTAGCTCTACATTTCAGAAGGCCCAATTTATGGAGACGTGAACTCATGAAATACAAAACAGTATTGAATAATGCATGCATCCTTTTAATAATAATAATACTAATACTAATAATTAGTATTATTAAAAGGATAATAATAATAATAATAATAATAATAATAATAATAATAATAATAATAGGTAATAATGCTTAAAATGCTGATGTTGTTTTTGAAAGACTCTGTCCCAACTGGGTTGGATAAACATTTATTTATTAACTATTAATTCATCTTCATTACATTTCATTTAGCTGAGGCTTTTATCCAAAGAGACTTACAATAGTTAATTCAACCATGAGGACAAACTCAGAACAACAAGAATCAAGAAAGTACATGAGATACTATAGTACTCTAGTAGACCTAGTACAGCAGATACTATAGTAATCTAGTAGACCTAGTACAGCAGATACTATAGTACTCTAGTAGACCTAGTACAGCAGATACTATAGTAATCTAGTAGACCTAGTACAGCAGATACTATAGTAATATTGCAGAGAAAGCTCGTTAAAGAATGTATTCAGCCAGGATCCAAGTGGTCCAGCAGTCTGAGGTAGAGATGCACACATCTACTGTTGTCGTTTAGGTACTATCTTTTCGTTTACTCCATCCCCTTCTTCTTTCTTGATTGATTTGTTAGTTACTGTTGAGATTATGAACTGGCTACATTATAAATGAACAAATATAGCTGTTTAAATTAAAATGGATAAAATTACTTTTTTCTCCTTTTCTTCGTCATCTTCGGACATTTTCTCGGCGTCGGCGATGGGCGCCCACCAGGAGACGCTGGTCAGGGTGCCGTGGTCACCTTTCTTCCTGAGGACCTTATTGTCTACCAATAAAACAACAAAATAAAGTAAATTACATAGTCATAAATCATTATTTATGGTGGTCTATTTAACACTTGCTATGAACGGTTTAACCTCTTAGCGTTCCTGTAAAATTTGCAAAATGCCTTTCCAGGTATACCCAAAGTAAATTGGAAGCTGTACTTGAACTATTTGGAGTAAATGCATGGTCTTGGTCTCTTTTGAAAGGTAACACTCTGACGCTTTTCCCCCTCAATAGTCAGAATCACTTTAAGTGCTGCTGACACTGAGTTATATAAGTTTGAACACACTAAAGTATAAGGAACATTTCTTTGCAAATACGTAGATCCCTGTAGATTACTATAAATGGGACTTATGAACTGGAAAACACAATGGGACAATAGCCTGAAGCCTTATCTAGTCTAAGTAAAAAGCAGATAACAATATCACAGAAAATTAATATTTTACACATGTTTTTCTAATGAAATGTCTAGGCGTTTTTCCATTTTAAAACTGAAAATATTCATGATATATATACTATATACCTATTAAAAAGGCTTATAGTCTTGCAAACTTATAGAAGTACTATTCATATTTACTACCAGTATTGCTGACACAGAGAAAATGACAAACTGAGTATCTGTCAGCAGCTGGTCTGTTCTCATGAAGCTGAAACATGTTGGGATCATCCCCACCCCCTCTTGATTAGACCCGTTTTTAGGCAATTTCATTGGCTGTACGAAACACCTGTCATCTGAGCCGTACGACGTGACAGGCTTGATCCACGTAAGGAAAGAGAGGCTGAGCCTGTTCTTCAACGTAGCTTCTGGTTGGGTAATGTATCCTGTCAGTCAGGACATGAAGCTCCTATTGGTTCAAGTGACGTTTCATTAGAAAGGTTGGATTTCGGCGGACATTTTGGTGGTCAGATTTCATCTGTGCTCTCATGCAAATTTGCTTTGCTTCTAAAAACAGAAAGTTATTGTTTCATATCTTCCAGCTGATATGAAATGATGCAACACCAGTTCGTGGATATTTATGGATGTAATCACGTGTTTTGGACTAAATCTTTTATGGGATTTTTTTTATTGGACCTTTATGACGTAACAACGCCGTTGTTGTTGGAAATATGAGTTGCCTGGCTTTTGCTATCGTTAGTTAGTTTGTTGTTGTCTGACATTAACGTGAACTGTAGCTGCTGTGGTGGTCTGATCTTGAAACAGATTGCATAGTTGGAATCACAAGAATCGTAGGTTTCCAGAAACATATGGCACTCGTACCGAACTATAAATAGATGTACAGTGTACAATAGAATGTACAGTAAAGGACGCCCGGCGGAACGCTAGGGAACTGAAAAACAAACGAGAAATGCCAAAAGCTGGAAAAATACAAACTAGAGAACAAACACAAAACATCACAACCAAACAAAAGTAAATACACTTTCAATACTTTCAATGATAGAAACGTTTATAAGTCAATTCATGAATTGTTGGCTTTGGTCTGGTCCTACCTGTGTGGTCTGGGTTGACATGTGTGCTCTTCCCAAGTAAAGCCCCCAAAGCCCTGTGGATCTGCCTGAAGGCCATCTTCACTTTGCTTTTTTCTTCTTCTTCTGGATCCGCCAGACAATCAGGGCTGAATGAGCTCAGCAACAAGCTCAGGAACAGATTCAGGACCTGAAACAAGGCCAGGAACAGATTTAACAACTGAAGCCAGACCGGGAACAAATAACTAATTAAGGTTATAAAGCAGAGCCAAACTCAAGACCATATTCAGGACCTTTGACGAGGGAAGAAATACATTCAGGCACAGATACAGGACCTGCAATAAGGCCAGGAAGAGATTCAGGACCGGTACATGTAACACCTTGTACTCAACCACTTATACTTCTTACTTCTTTACTTCTCGAATGACCAAAACCCCCAAACTTTGACCGTAGACATGGATCTGTCATAGCTACAGCTGACCTGCTGGACTGGAGGATCAGGTCAGAATAGGTCAACTGAGCCGAGACTCACCAGCAGGTATCCGATGACCAGGACCATGGAGAAAAAGATCAGACACGTGATCTCATCTGAGACCTTCATGGAGTCCCACATGATTTCGATCACCTCTCCAAACAGGACCCTGATGATGATGAGGAAGGAGTGGAAAAAGTCACCGAAATGCCAACGAGGAAGCTGGCAGTCCGCAGAGATGCGACAGACGCAGTCGTTGAAGCCCTGATGGAACAGCTGCATGCCAACCACGCTGAAGATGAAGACCATGATGAGCAGAACGAGGATCAGGTTTCTCAGCGTCCTCACCGAGGTCCAGATAAGCTTCATGAACATGTGGAGGGACGGCCACCACCTGGCCAGCCTGAACACTCGCATCTGCACAGGAGACCAGTAACCAGTTTAAATGAATCTGCACAGGAGACCAGTAACAAGTCTAACTTCATATGCACAGGAGACCAGTAACAAGTTTAAATGAATCTGCACAGGAGACCAGTAACCAGTTTAAATGAATCTGCACAGGAGACCAGTAACAAGTCTAACTTCATATGCACAGGAGACCAGTAACAAGTTTAAATGAATCTGCACAGGAGACCAGTAACCAGTTTAAATGAATCTGCACAGGAGACCAGTAACAAGTCTAACTTCATATGCACAGGAGACCAGTAACAAGTTTAAATGAATCTGCACAGGAGACCAGTAACCAGTTTAAAGTACTTCATCTGCACAGGATACCAGTAACCAGCTATAGTAAACAGTCTCACTGACCACTACAAACCAGCGGAGACCGTCAGCAACAGTCAGCTCCAGCAGGCTGACGGCAACGATGATGCTGTCAAAGATGTTCCAGCCCACCTGTAACCATGACAACAGACACACGTTACCATGGGAACATCTGTCAGTCATCCACACTGAGCTGGTGACAAACAGGAAGTCTGACCTGGAAGTAGCCGTACGGGTCCATGGCAACAAGTTTGAGGAGCATCTCGACTGTGAAGATCAATGTGAAGACCTGAGAGAGGTCAGGGGTCAAGAAGACAGTCAGAGACGTAAATTCAAAACGAGAGAGAGAGAGAGAGAGAGAGAGAGAGAGAGAGAGAGAACACTGACCAGATGTGCTTCGTTCAGTGTCCGTTCAAAGAGCTCCGTCATGGGGTAATGCTCCATACACATGAAGAAGATGTTGACAATGAGGCAGATGACGACCCCGAGGTTAAAGAAAGGGCTCGTGATGAAGCTGTAGAGCCGCTGTTTGAGCCACCGCCAGCAGCCACAGCAGTTCCACTTCAAGAGGAAGTCGGCGAAGACGAACCAACATGGAGAACAGGACCTCTGGGCTGTAGGGTTAGGGAACCATCTTTACTCTGGTCAGGAGAATGTTAACTGAGCTATAGAACCCTAACCCTACTTATGGGTTAGGGTTCTATAGGGTTAGGGAACCATCTTTACTCTGGTCAGGAGAGTGTTAACTGAGCTATAGAACCCTAACCCTACTTATGGGTTAGGGTTCTATAGGGTTAGGGAACCATCTTTACTCTGGTCAGGAGAGTGTTAACTGAGCTATAGAACCCTAACCCTACTTATGGGTTAGGGTTCTATAGGGTTAGGGAACCATCTTTACTCTGGTCAGGAGAGTGTTTACTGAGCTATAGAACCCTAACCATACTTATGGGTTAGGGTTCTATAGGGTTAGGGAACCATCTTTACTCTGGTCAGGAGAGTGTTTACTGAGCTATAGAACCCTACTTATAGAAGGAAGCATCTCTTCAGCTTGTGAGAGACACATACCTTATTTCAGTTATCAAACCAAAACACTGACTTTGAGCTGAAGGAAGTGGAAGTGAATACTTGCTAACTCACAAGTATACAAATCATGTGTGTACCTTCGACACTCTCTGTGTTTTCACCATCAGGTTCCGGTGAGAGCGCCGCCCTGCAGGCCGCCTGCTGTAACAGCAACACAGTTTTAATAAAGGTTTAATTTATCTAAACAATGTGTGAGAACTGAAACGATCTCACCTCCTCTTCCTCGCTCCTCTTTATCGCTTCCAGGATCTGAGCGAACTCTTCTTCTCTCCGTTTGAGCTCGGTGAAGCCGGCTTCCTCCCGCTCACTGCACAGCGTGGCAACGACCGCCACAGTGAGGCTGAGGATGCAGAAGCAGCCGGGGAAGAAGACGAGCACGAAGGAGGTCAGGTAGGCTTTACCTGATGCTCGTAACGTCTGCAGACAGACAGACGGGTGAGAGAGAGACAGGTGAGAGAGAGAGACCCAGGTTGAAGACGATGGTCACGTTATACTGACCAGCTGCACCAGGTTTTCCCAGAAGTGGCTCATCAGTCTGACCACAGACAGCAGAGACCAACCGAAGGAGTCAAAGTTGGTGTAGCCGTAGTTTGGGTTGTTTCCCGCCTTCAGACAGATGTAGCCCTCCGGACAGAGCCTAAACACATCATCATCTTCATCTTCTCCATCCTTTCTCATTATTACCAAGTGTCTGTGTCGTGAACGTACCCGGAGTCAGAGGTGTTTCCACACACCAGCGCGTCCAGATGACCAGGCAGGAAGTAGTGATTATCTGCCAGAGAGACAGCAGCTGAAATGTAGCGGTCAGACAAACACTGTACAGCTAAATATCATCTTCATCTTCATCATACCAGTGTTGTTAATGGTCTCCTGGTAATTGATCCCAATGCTTCCTGTCACATTGTCCACTTCAATAAAGACACATTTGCTCTTCAGCATTCCCATGAAGAGCAGCATACCAGCCAGAGCCAAGACGCTGAGGCCGGGCACCACCAGCACCAGGACATTAGCGAGTCCCTTCAGTGATCGGACGAGAGCTCCGACAGTCGTCTTCAGACCTGAGAGGGGACGGGTTGAAAACCTGACCGACTACATCAGCATTCATGAGAACAGCCTCGTCATAACCCTGTAGAAGAGCAATGTGCACCATCTGACCACAGGGAGCAGCAGTTGACCGACACTGGTCCATCTAAATGTACAGTCATTGGTTGTGAAGTAAAGCCAACGAGCTAACAGCAGAACAGGAATGTGTACGAGCCGACCAAACTGCTGGCTCTGATTGCCGGTCAGAATAATAAGCTGTCGTGTGATCTTCCCTTGTGAATGAAAGTTTACGTCAGCCATCTGTGTTTACTGCGTGAGATACGTTGAAGTGGTAGAAATGAGAAACGACTCATATTTTCGTTTCGTTTCACTGACCTGGGATGAATGTGATGATCTTCAGGACTCGAGCAACTGTCTTCAGCATTATGCCTAAGTCTACAAACGCTGTTAGGAGTCTGAAACACATCATCATCATCATCATCATCATCATCATCATCAGTGTTGTATTAATGGCTAATTCCATGATCTGGCTGAGGGAACTGTTGAAAACTATCCTTATGAAAAATAATAATGACGACTGCAAAGAGATACATAACGACTACAAAGAGACACATGAAGACTACAAAGAGACACATAACGACTACAAAGAGACACATGAAGACTACAAAGAGACACATAACGACTACAAAGAGACACATGAAGACTACAAAGAGACACATAACGACTACAAAGAGACACATAACGACTACAAAGAGACACATAACGACTACAAAGAGACACATAACGACTACAAAGAGACACATAACGACTACAAAGAGACACATAACGACTACAAAGAGACACATAACGACTACAAAGAGACACATAACGACTACAAAGAGACACATAACAACTACAAAGCGATACATAACGACTACAAAGAGACACATAACGACTACAAAGAGACACATGAAGACTACAAAGAGACACATGACGACTATACATGACGAAGTTTGTGATGAAAATGTGTTGAACATTGTTGATTATTACCCTGTGATGATCACCACAACGTCCAGCCAGTTCCAGGGATCTCTAAGGAAGGTGAATTTCCCGACACAGAAACCTCTGGAAACAACCTTTATGATGGCTTCAAACGTGTAGATGGCTGTGAACACGTGGCTGTTTAAAGACGTGTAAAGACAGAAGTCGTTTCAAATGGAACACAGGTGGAACAAACACACTCTCATTGTAAAGTTAAGAAAAAGAGCATAGCATTTAGCATAGCATGTAGCAAATCCTACACAAAGGGTCAGATGTTTTCATTGAAGACTTTATGTGAGTAGTTAGTTTTATTTTAATAATCTGAATGTTATTTGGTTCCAGTTTCTTTTTCCCAGGAGAAGATTCGATCCTTTTCTGTTTTAAATCATGTTGTTCACGATGAGGTTACTGAAATATAACCATCTTCTGAATGAAAACACAGGTGTGACTCACAGTGCTGTGCTGAATAATCAGAAATGTGATGGATGTATGAAGTAATATTAATATATGTGTGGACAACAGTCTGATCCGAGCAAACTACATTCAGACGATTCTTACAGCCTGGTAGGTAATGTTCAATAACTGTGAAGCGTTCGGCACATCTCATGGCCTTCTTTCAAAGAATATATCATATTTTACACTTTATATTTATACTGACTACATCTTTGGAATAAAGTGTAAAATATATACACATATTAATAGTATTTTGTACTTTTATGCTATGCATCAATACACGTCAACATCACGGCTCACACTGTTAACATTCTGGAGAACAGAGATTCAATTCAGAGCTTAAACTTCACAAAGAGGTCAAAGGTCAAACGGAACTTCAGTGACCTTTTATTTCCAGATGACTTTGTGAAGACTCTTTGTTCTCTTCAACATACACTTGTATCATAATGTCTCTGTTATTTACAGAGACATTTGGTCGAGGCTCCTCCTCCTATTCCTCTGCCTCCCTCCTCTTCCACCTCCTCTTCCACCTCCTATCCTCCTCCTTCTCCTCCTCTTCCTCCTCTTCCTCCCTCCTCTTCCACCTCCTATTTCTCCTCCTTCTCCTCCTCTTCCTCCTCTTCTTCCTCCTCTACCACTTCCTCCACTTCCTCCTCCTATTCCTCTTCTTCCTCCTCCTCCACTTCCTCCTCCTATTCATCTTCTTCCTCCTCCTCCTCCTCCTCCTCCTCCTCCTCCTCTGTGTGTGTGTGTGTTACTCACTCCACAGTCCTGGTCCATTCTCCAGGGTACGTCATCGTCATGAACACACAGTTGGTGAGAATCGTTAACATGACGAACCAACTGAATAAAGTTTGGATGAATTGAGGAAAAGCTCAGGAACAAATACGGGCTCAGTGAGGACTCAAAGTATCCCACAATGCATTGTGAGAAGTCGTGTATGTCTTGGTGCTATACGTGCAGATAATATATTTAATGTGAGCAGAGCAGCACATTGCAATCAACCTCAAGATACTTTTTGTTTTGTTTTGACTTCCTGCCCCCACCTTTCACAATAAAAGCCAAAGACATGACCGACATAGAACTCTCTGGATAGTGAGGCGGGAGTACAAACACACTGTGTCCCACATCAAGAAAGCCCAAACCCTAATCCCTTAACCCCATAACCCGAACCCCCAAACTCTAATCCCCTAACCCTAATCCCCTAGCCCCCTAACCCCATAACCTGAACCCCCAAACTCTAATCCCCTAACCCTAACCCCCAACCCATTAAACCCCTAACCCTAACCCCATACCCCCTAACCCTAATGCCTACACAAAGACACAACACTACCAAACATCTGACAACATGAGGACACCAGCGATAAGAAATGACGTGAGGCCACAGAGGATATGAGCTGGTGAGGATCTGGATGGACACGGTCCTCAGCAGGTTGAATGGACTCAGCAGGAACCAGACCGGCTCAGCGTCAAACCTGTGAATGGTGCTGTCTTTACTGAGCACGATGAACGTCTGCAGAGAGACAGGTCAGAGAGACAGGTCAAAGAGACAGGTCAGAGAGAGAGACAGGTCAGAGAGAGTCAGAGAGAGTCAGAGAGACAGGTCAGAGAGAGAGACAGAGAGACAGGTCAGAGAGAGTCAGAGAGAGAGACACGTCAGAGAGACAGACAGGTCAGAGAGACAGGTCAGAGAGAGAGAGACAGACAGGTCAGAGAGACAGGTCAGAGAGAGAGACAGACAGGTCAGAGAGACAGGTCAGAGAGAGTCAGAGAGAGAGACACGTCAGAGAGACAGACAGGTCAGAGAGACAGGTCAGAGAGAGAGACAGACAGGTCAGAGAGACAGGTCAGAGAGAGAGACACGTCAGAGAGACAGACAGGTCAGAGAGACAGGTCAGAGAGAGAGACAGACAGGTCAGAGAGACAGGTCAGAGAGAGAGACACGTCAGAGAGACAGACAGGTCAGAGAGACAGGTCAGAGAGAGAGACAGACAGGTCAGAGAGACAGGTCAGAGAGACAGACAGACAGGTCAGAGAGAGACAGGTCAGAGGTCAGAAGATGTTTCCATCAGTTCGTCTTCTAAACCAGATTCTATGAAAGAGAGAGAGACAGACCTTCTGTGATTTGTAGAAGGGATCCAGCTCCTCCAATGGGGTGTTCAGAAGCTCAGGGGGCGGGTTTCCGTAGAAGAATGGAAGGGACTTTCCGGCATCCAGGTCTCTGGCTGGTTTGGCCTGGTTATTCTCTGTTACCTGTCAACCAGAGAGCCAGCCAATCAGAGAGTAGGATTTGGTTTCACACGTTAATGTTGCTGAACTCTAATATGCATTTACATTCTTAAACTTAAAGATATCTTTAAAGTGCATGTTGTACATCCTTCTTTAGGCATTAGTCAGCATCAATGGCGGCTGGCCAATAGAAGGCCACCTTGAGCCACAAAAAATAAAATAATAATAATAATTAAAGCTGCTCGCAGCTGTGACTGGGCCCTCGCTCCAGCACGTCGGGGACGCCTGGCAGGCGAATGTTCTCGGACGGACGAGCCGGCGACCCTTCGGCTTACCCCGAAGTGCTGGAGCGAGGGCCCAGTCACAGCTGCGAGCAGCTTTAATTTAGAGAGAGGGATATATATATATATATATACACACACATATATATATATACATATATATCAAGGGTGTCCAAACTTTTTTCACCGAGGGCCACAAACTGAAAAATATATGAAAGTCAGGGTCACTCAGGTGAGGTATATCGCAAAATGAATCAAATGAGGTCAATTATGCATGTATATATATATATATATATATATATATATATATATATATATATATATATATATGTAAAAAATCACATCAGAGAAAATTTGGCCTTTTCCAAGCTCCAGTAGAAGTCGGCAGGGAGAGAAACTGAAGCTGGTTCGTTAGAGAATCATCACTGCATCTCCATCAGTTCTAGTTCATACTCTCTTCACTTCTTCTGCATCATCAGGAAGGGAGTCGAGAACAGCTTGAATTCTTTCTCAATGGCAGAAAGATCTTGTAAGCGCTTACTGAGGTCTGTCATTTGATGTGATGACAGACACATATATCCTCTTTTTCGCAGAAAGGTTGACCTATCAAAAAAGCTGCTTTGATTTCAGACGTGGGGGAAGAGCAGCGGTGACGTTAGTAGTTGTGTCTCAAAGAGACGAAGCTTCACACAGAATGGGTTCATATGAGCGTGAGGTTTGGTACCTGGGCTTTGCCTTGCAGGCTCATGTTCAGTGTGAGATGATGATGAGATCAACTAGAGGCCAGGTCTGCCAACCACAGTGTGTCACTCAGCCCATGAAGAGGTCGGTCCTTCTCTTTCACAAACTGGTCGGTTCTTGATCATACAGCAAGCTGTTGTAACTCAACTGTACTTTGTCAAAATTGTTCCAAAGTTAACATGCTTTATGAGAGTCATGGCTTGAAGACTTCTGCATGACAATATTAACTCATAGTCAAAGCGCCACCTACTGGGAAACAATGGCAATTTGAACTAGAAATGAACGAAGAAAATGAAATTGGCCGACTTCCGGTGCGGTTTAGAGCATGATCCCAAGAGAGTTATTTTTAAGTGTATATGTGGTACATACGCCTATGGAATGTTGTATATCTATGTTGAACGTAATGTGAGGGCTGCTTTGTTGAATTTTGTTGAATTTTCTCCTTAGAAGTTCATTGGTCCTTTTCGTCTGAACACAATGAGATATAAACAAGCTTTTGATATATTGTGATGGAATTGAACCTGTAATGATCCACAGAGAATTTTGTAAAAATCGAAACCAGCATTTAGGAAGATTTGAGGAAAAAATTGTTTTTCACAAAATTCTAAGTAGGCGGAGTTTGATGCACCCACTTACTTTTTTGTAGAGCAGACACAATCGGACATGGGTGCCAAATTTCAGGTCAATTGGTGATACGGGGCAAAAACTGTGGGCTTTCACAACTCACGGGTTGTTAAAAAAACAACATGTTTTTTAGGGGGCGCTATCTGACTTCCTGTTTGGTTTAGAGCATGGTCCCAAGAGAGTTATTTTTAAGTTTACATGTGTTACATATGGCTACCAGGTTTCATACATGTAGGTCAACCGTAGCGCTGGGGCTGATTAAATGAATATTTGTAGGGGGCGCTATCCAGCCAAAGTGCCATTTTGAATCATTAAAATCATATCACGTAACTACATCTTTGTCTTTAAATGTGTGTGCCAAGTTTAGTTACGTCTCGAGCATGCTTAGTCCCTCAAAAGTAACTTCGTTGTTGACCGCGAAGGATGGGTTGCCACGGCAACAGCGTTACACGAAACATCAAAAGCTTTGGGGCTGGCGTCATGAAAGTCTTATGTTTGTCTAGAAGTAATTTGATGTTGATCTAATTGACCTACTAAGAGAAGCTAGGCAAAGTATAGAAACTTTTACTTTCTGTTGCCATTAGGTGGCGCTATGACTCTAATTAAAAATTAGACATCAGAGGTCTTCAGGCCTGGAGTCTCATCAAACATGTGAAACCTGGAAAGGATCTTATTATGTGGAGTCGAGTTACATCGGTGTATTCATTGTTGTTTTTTGGCGCTGCTCTGCGCTCACATATTTCGATATTTTTAAAATCCTTTGATAACTTTTCCCTGCAAAGGTCTCAACATCATATTACCCGAATGTGAAATCAATTGTAGTTAATCTCGAGGAGGAGTTCGTCAGAATACGACGCCTGTAAACAAGGAAAATGCAAAAATTGGGCGATTCACGGCAGCGCCCTCTAGTGTTTGAATATTCTGGGAAAATGTGGATGTCTTCAGGGTCAGAAGGTCATGACATATGAGAAATATGGAGCAGATTACATCATGTACGGCCAAGTTATAGCAACTTCCATTTTCATGGAAAATTGGTGTTTTCTTACGCTGCGCTGCGCTCATATAGTTCGATATTTTTAAAATCCTTCGATAACTTTTCCCTGCAAAGGTCTCAACATCATATTGCCCGAATGTGAAATCAATCGTAGTTAATCTCTAGGAGGAGTTCGTCAGAATACAACGCCTGTAAACAAGGAAAATGCCAAAATTGGGCGATTCACTGCATCGCCCCCTGGTGTTTGAATATTCTGGGAGAGTTTGGGTACGTTAAGGGACACGATGTTGACATATGCTACAAAGTTTGTGAAGATAGGCCAAGTAATTTGGAAGTTATGTGTATTGACATATTGAGCCACGCCCCTAAGAGGTTAATCGGTTAATAACTTCTAAACGGAATGAGATATCAACAAAGTAGAAACTGTGGTGAGATCACATTGAACCAATGATGATCCACAGAAAGTTACTTGACGTAAGGTAGGGTGACCAGACGTCCTCTTTTTCCCGGACATGTCCTCTTTTCGAGACCTAAAAAAAGCGTCCGGCAGGGATTCCAAAAACGTCCGGGATTTTGCTACGTCCGGGAAAATAGTTATTACCCCCTTACAAGTTTTGGAAATGGTATCTCCCTCACGTTCCACCTTCTTGCGCAAGCTCTGACTGTAGAGAGAACTGTCATTGGTCGACCGATCTCAACGTAAATGTAAGTTCACGGCATGCTACACGCTACTGCTAGCTCTGGCTTTAGAAACTGTTTGTCAATCAATGTTGTTGTTTTTGTTGCATGTGTTTTGCCTGCATCAAGCTACATGTATCTGGTTTCCTGGTTTAAGATGAGATGCTTTTATTTTGAAGGCGGCCCACAAAGTTAAAAAGGAAGTCGCAATGTGCGCGGAGTGAATGTCAAAAGCTACTGAAAATATGGTCAATTTTTGTATACAAATTAGAAACAGTAACGGTATTAGCAGTCCGCGGAAGAGGCACAAGGTTAGTTAAAGTTGTAATAAATGTAATAGCTGTGTGTTTTAAGGAAATTGGCGTGAGTGTTGGCTCTGTTCGTGTGTGTGTGTGTGTGTGTATGTGTGTGTGTGTGTGTATGCTATTAATGGAAACGAGGAGTAAGCTAACATAATTATCGTTTTTGTGCCTTTGTACACAGCTCTTACGTTGGTCTTGGGAATTTATTAATACATTTGAAATCATCAGTCAAGTGCAGGAATATCTTTCGGCGGGCTATGCGACATGATATATATATATATATATATATATATATATATATTAATGTACTGAATTATATGAATAAGATGTCCTTATTATGTCAAAGTGTTGGAATAAATGTTAAATATTGAACTGCAAAGTAGTAATACGTGATACCACCAGCCGCCACTGGTCAGCACTGAGTCTGGACTCCTTGTTCTTGACAGCTGAAAGGTGATTGGTGTGTTTCGTACCTCTTTGCTCCTCCTCCTCGCCTGTAGCTCCACCTCCTCAGCTTCACGGTGTTGTTGGATCTTCCCAAGTGAAGCTGGTGTCAGGCGTCTGAAGACCTCCTCACCAACAGGGGGCAGCAGAGACGCCGTCCTGGTGTTCTGCAGCGCTGCCCGAACTCCACGGTCACCCAGCAAGCGACTCCTGTGTGGAGATAGACAGAGGTAATGTGACCTTCACTCTCACGTCACTACCTGTATTAGTCCTCCTCTTTTCCACTTCACTGTCATCAACTCCTCCCTGTCTACTGGCTCCGCCCACTCGCTCTCAAACTCGCCTTAGTCACCTCAACCTTTGACTGATGGTGTCACCACTCCCTCCTCTCCCTCAGTATCTTCATCGTACTGGACCTCAGCGCAGTCTTTGACACCATCATCCTCCTCCTCTCCCTCCTCATTACTGGCACAGCCCTCCTTACTTCTCCGCCCACCAACACGGCCACGCCCGCTTTGGCAACGTCATCCACCACCACGGACTCCATTTCTACTACTACACCGACAACACACAGCTCTACATCTCCACCTACTCCATCACACCCACTACCTACTCCACCATCACTACCTACTACCTACTCCACCATCACTACCTACTCCACCATCACTACCTACTAAACCATCACTACCTACTACACCATCACTACCTACTCCACCATCACTACCTACTACCTACTACACCATCACTACCTACTCCACCATCACTACCTACTACACCATCACTACCTACTCCACCATCACTATCTACTACCTACTAAACCATCACTACCTACTACACCATCACTACCTACTCCACTATCACTACCTACTACCTACTAAACCATCACTACCTACTACACCATCACTACCTACTCCACCATCACTACCTACTCCACTATCACTACCTACTACCTACTAAACCATCACTACCTACTACACCATCACTACCTACTAAACCATCACTACCTACTCCACCATCACTACCTACTACCTACTAAACCATCACTACCTACTACCTACTCCACCATCACTACCTACTAAACCATCACTACCTACTACACCATCACTACCTACTACCTACTAAACCATCACTACCTACTAAACCATCACTACCTACTCCACCATCACTACCTACTCCACCATCACTACCTACTAAACCATCACTACCTACTAAACCATCACTACCTACTACCTACTCCACCATCACTACCTACTCCACCATCACTACCTACTACCTACTCCACCATCACTACCTACTCCACCATCACTACCTACTAAACCATCACTACCTACTAAACCATCACTACCTACTACCTACTACACCATCACTACCTACTACCTACTCCACCATCACTACCTACTAACCCATCACTACCTACTAAACCATCACTACCTACTCCACCATCACTACCTACTAAACCATCACTACCTACTCCACCATCACTACCTACTCCACCATCACTACCTACTACCTACTACACCATCACTACCTACTACCTACTCCACCATCACTACCTACTCCACCATCACTACCTACTACCTACTACACCATCACTACCTACTACCTACTACACCATCACTACCTACTACCTACTCCACCATCACTACCTACTCCACCATCACTACCTACTCCACCATCACTACCTACTACACCATCACTACCTACTAAACCATCACTACCTACTCCACCATCACTACCTACTACCTACTACACCATCACTACCTACTCCACCATCACTACCTACTACACCATCACTACCTACTACCTACTCCACCATCACTACCTACTAAACCATCACTACCTACTAAACCATCACTACCTACTCCACCATCACTACCTACTCCACCATCACTACCTACTACACCATCACTACCTACTCCACCATCACTACCTACTACACCATCACTACCTACTCCACCATCACTACCTACTAAACCATCACTACCTACTAAACCAGGGGTGGGCAAACTTTTTGGCTCAGGGGCCACATTGAATTAAAAAAATTGACAGACGGGCCGGGCCAGTATCAGATGGATGGAGAGTGTTTGACAAAGGGGGCGTGGCTTATCGCCGTCGGGTCTCTCCGTGAAAAAGAGCTGTCTTTTCCGGTATCGATTATGGAATAAATAACCACTAGTTTTGCTTTATACTTGTTGTGGAAGTCCCAAACATGTCGGAACATGAAACGCCCTTGTGTTTGGGTTCATAATATTATCTGTAGCCGCACACAGCTCGGTGAATTTCACCGACTCCTCCAGGAACTGCGCCGGTCTTATCTCCGTAAAACGGATACCGATTCTGCCATCCACCTTGGAAATAACCACCAGTTCTGCTTTATACTTGTTGTGTAAACTCCACATACGTCGGAACATCAAACTCCGTGGTGTTTGGGTTCATAATATTATCCGTAGTCCCACAACAGCGTCTGAATGACAGCCGCTGCACACACGAAAAGCCTAAAAGAGCGCTGTGCAATAAATAAGCATGAAGAAACATCAACGCTGGTCTGTTGTGGTCATCGTGCTTCGGGAAACTGAACTTGGGAACGGAGAAGCGCTACAGCGGTCTTTACTATAACTTATAATTATTTAAAATAAAAAACTTTTTTTTAATATATTTTTTTAATAACTTTTTTTTAATATATTTTTTTAATGTTATAATAATTATAATACTCGGCGGGCCGTATATTAATACTCGGCGGGCCGTATCCGGCCCGCGGGCCGTAGTTTGCCCACCTCTGTACTAAACCATCACTACCTACTCCACCATCACTACCTACTAAACCATCACTACCTACTAAACCATCACTACCTACTCCACCATCACTACCTACTACACCATCACTACCTACTAAACCATCACTACCTACTAAACCATCACTACCTACTCCACCATCACTACCTACTAAACCATCACTACCTACTCCACCATCACTACCTACTAAACCATCACTACCTACTAAACCATCACTACCTACTCCACCATCACTACCTACTAAACCATCACTACCTACTCCACCATCACTACCTACTCCACCATCACTACCTACTCCACCATCACTACCTACTAAACCATCATCCTCTCCTTTAAACGCCACGTCAGGTACATCACAACAACCTTCTTTCATCTTAAAAACATTGCCCGTCTACGCCCCTCCCTCTCCTCTTCATCCTCGTCTTCATCACCTCTCGACTGGAATACTGCAACAGCATCCCGTTCGGCACATCCACCAAAACCACCAACAAACTACAATACATCCAGAACTCAGCTGACCATTTCATCCAGTCCACCAGAGACCATATCATCCAGTCCACCAGAGACCATATCCCCCCTAGTACACCAGAGACCGGATTCCCCCAGTCCACCAGAGATCACATCCCCCAGTCCTTCAAAACCTCCACAGGCTCCCCACCCAGCAGAGCGTCCAGATCCAGATCATCACCTACAAAGCCCTTCACACCCAACAGTGATGATGTCATCGCTCTTGTTGTTGTTGCTTCTATTGATGCAGCTTGTAAAGTGAGCACCATTAAAGGTAACATGAGCTCTATATGTCATATATATATATTCTATATCTAAGGGGAATCACACTTACAGCTGTGAAGGACGAAGTCTCAGCTGATTGGCTCTCTTGAGAAGCTCTCCTCTTTCCTTCTTACTCCTCCACATCTCAAAAAAGGACATTTTTCTACTCGTCATGGCTGCACCCGTCTGTCCTCTGCATCCACCTGTTCACCGGTCCTGTCTGTCTGTCTGTCTGTCTGTCTTTCTGCCTCTATCTCTGTCTGTCTCTCCGTCTCTGTGGTTGAGTCTCCAGTAGTCTGCTGCTCCTCGTCTCAATGCACTGTTTTTATGTTCAGTCCACTCCTCCAGATTACAATGTCTATTAGGTCATTACACACACACACACACACACACACACACACACACACACACACACACACACTCTGACTTCCTGTTGCCTGCATATCTTCATCAGAACATATAAATCTTTCCTGGAAAACAGTGTGCGCACACACACACACACACACACACACACACACACACACACACACACACACGAAGAAGAAGAGAAATAAAGAACCTCATTGTTTGTTAAATGAGAACGTCTCTATTCACTGCCAACATTCATCTGTTCAACACACACACACACACACACACACACACACACACACACACACACACACACACACACACACACACTTAAATGCAGTCTACATGTGAGCTAAATGTAGTTATGTGTCTGCTAAGTATGCTAAACATTCTTATTTGTTATCTGCTCATAGCACTATTATAGTTATACGCAAATATAAATATCCTTAATGCTTTGTAACACATTATAAAGCATTTTTGTTAATTGATAGGCATTATGCCTCATTAGGTCCAGTTACATACTACCTCAGAATTTCTGGTCACTCACTGACTTATTTTTATAAGGATCAGTGTTTTATAATTTACATAGTTGTAATACATTATAATCACTGTTATGCAGTGGTGGGCCGTGGGTTTTGTACTTCCGCTTCAGTGGATCAGCTCAGGCTGTTAAACAGCTGGGATTCTAGCTTCACTGACTAATCACAGCGCATGTTAATGGTCACGCGGGCCCTGTGACGAATCAGACGTCCAGACACTCTATCTTTCATATAGTTTAACCAGGCTACTCTTTCACAGAGAAAGAGAGGTGAAATGTGATTGGATAAGATGCTGTTACATTATAAAATAGCTATAACTTTTAATTATAAAAAAATAAATAGCTATAACTTTGTGATTCTGTTTAGGCCAGCAGAGAAGGCTTAGAAGGCCCTGACGGCCACCACTGCTGTAATGATGTAATATGAGGACAGTGTGTTTATGATCCATGAATGGACGAACATAGCTCAGTCAATTGTGTTTCATTCTTTGTTAGAGCGGCTAATTGCCGGTTTTACGTTGACACATTCTGCTTAAGCTCTCTCTCTTTTGCGACTTCTGGTCTCCCCTAATATTCAGCGTCCTATCAAGATTTGACCTTTGAAATCCTTTAGAACAAAAAGCTCCACCCACTTACTGAAATAATCCACCACTACCATCAGGACTGCATTCCAAAGCCCCATGAAGTCCTCTGTAGCTAGTCCCCAGTCCTCTGTAGCTAGTCCCCAGTCCTCTGTAGCTAGTCCCCAGTCCTCTGTAGCTAGTCCCCAGTCCTCTGTAGCTAGTCCCCAGTCCTCTGCAGCTAGTCCCCAGTCCTCTGTAGCTAGTCCCCAGTCCTCTGCAGCTAGTCCCCAGTCCTCTGCAGCTAGTCCCCAGTCCTCTGCAAACAAACAGGCTCAGCAGACAGACGCTTTGTGCCAAGAGCTTGGTCAAACCGTTTGCCAGCCCAGACCATAGCAAGGAGTGTTATACCCGGGTGTACCTTCAAAGTACAGAGGATTTAACTACCAGTCTGTTGTTCCATCTGTGCTCGTCTCAGAGTTTCTCGGTGAATTTCACTGACTCCTCCAGGAACTGCGGTCTCCGTGGCTTATCTCTGTAAAAACATCGTTACCGTTTCCGCCATCTACCATGGAAATAACCACTAGTTCTGCTTCATACTTGTTGTGTAAATTCCACATACGTGGGAACATCAAACTCCATGGTGTCTGGGTTCATAATATTATCCGTAGTCCCACAACAGTGTCTGAATGAAGCTGCTACCAGCGCTACTTCAGCAGTTTGATTCAGCAATAGCAAGACGGTGGGGGTGACGGGCGGAGCTTCTCAACGCTGATTGGCTGACGCAACTATGAGTCACGTGATTTTTTCCGTGCGTCTTCGCAACCTGTCGCGTCTGTGCATTGACTTTGCATGTAATCTACTCGCGCGAATAATTAGCGCCGCGTTTGGTATGAACACGGCATTACTTCCATGATAGCCCGTTTGGATGTCATCTGAGAGAATCAAGATGCTCTTGAAGATCCTAAAGGTGGCATGGAGGCCAAAGGTCTGCAGGAATGTTTGGAGCCGTGTCTTTCATACTGACAGCTGGTCATCTCCAGAAAACTGAGGTCAAAGAATGGTGAATGGACTGTATTTATCTCTATTTTCTAGTCTTCCGACCACTCAAAGCTCTTTGACGTCTCATGTCTAATGTATGCACCTTCCACCTAGAAAAATTCCTTGTTTGTGTAAACATTCCTGGCAAATAAACGGTTTCTGATTCTGAGTCTGATTTCTGACACTGCATGTCATCATTCACCTTCGGAAGGAGTTACCATAGTGGGAGGAGCTACCATGCAAGTTTCCACCTGCCTATTAGGACTAACTATAAGCAGTCTTTTCGGGGCTACACATTGAAACACTGCAAATAAACTAAATGTATTAAATCTATCAACACTGAAGGAGGCAGAAGAATAGCTAGATATGTGACAGCAACAGAGAGAGCGAGACCACCAATAGCTGCTAAACTAAAGTAGGATAGCGCTTATCCTTTACCAAACTGTGGGATTAGCCAGAAAATAGCTACAAGAAGGAGGAAGCTGAGACTTAAACAGGACTAGTGTACGTTTAAATGTATAGTGGACATCTAGCCACTGGAATGAAGAATATAACAAAACCCAATGGGTACTACAGCAAGTCAGCACCTCGGACAGAATCAGTCCTCCTGAATCCACATCAGTCCTCCTGAAGCAACAACCAGCCAGAGTCTCCTTTCAGCAGCTTCATAGTCATATTAACTGCTGTGGAATAAGGAGTCGTGCACTCACTGGGATTTTAACTAGAAGCATTTATTAAAAATCATTTAGGTTAAAAGTTTTGGCCAAAAGAAAACACAGGAAATACAAAAGGATGAAGTAAAAAAAGCTGCAGTCACATGGTTTTAATATTCACTGCTTCATAACTATAGAGTTGAATGGCCGACAGTTTGTCACTTTAATTTATTACATTCACAAAGACATTCACAAATTAAAAAACTTTACTAAAGCTTTAGGAAAGCTTCTCTTTAAATATCAAGAATATAAAACAACTGCTGCTTTATATTTTATACCTACTCAACGTCTGTTAATGGTCCATTTTCATCTTTGTGTGTAAATGCAGCTGACGGCACATTTTAAAAAGTAACTGAAAGTTAAACATTGAATAGCTTTGGTTTCAGTCAAACACCATCATCTGATTTGTAATTCTCTTTCCTTGATTATTAAGAGAGGTCACGACTGATTCATTGATTCAAAGGTCAACAGGTCAAAAAAAAAATACTGCTGTCTTTTAAAGAGGCTAGAACCACAAACTACTTCCTGCTCTAGAAAACAATCTAACCACAAACACATCTAGAACAGACAGGTGGAGTAGAGGTGACCTTTGACCCTAGAACAGACAGGTGGAGTAGATGGTGACCTTGTGGCTGATCTCCTGAAGCAGCCCCTTCACGGCCGCCTCCAGCTCCACCAGCTGCTCCGCCTTCACCTCCAGAGTCCGCTGGTTGTCTTCGTGAGACTTCTCCAGGTCTGGAACACAGAAACTAATCTTTAACATCAGAGTTGGGTGGTTTTACAGTTTGTAAGCAAACCAGCTGAAAAGGCATTTATTTAAACGTCGCCTACATCAGCAACTAGAGAGAGAGAGAGAGAGAGAGGGAGAGAGAGAGAGAGAGAGAGAGATGCCGGTATATCTGGCTTGTATGAACCTCTTTTCCTTTAGGAAACATGAGGACTGGTTTTTGTGGGCTGAGTGGAGGTAAAGGCAGAATATTTATCCGAACACGTTAGTTAAGTGTTGTTGGCTTTTTTAAAGAACTGCAGAAGACTCCGGGGCTCCGCCCCCCCCACCAGCTGCGCTCCCAAGAGGATGGCTGGCTAGTCAGTTAGCTAGCTAGGGGTTCTCCTGGCAGAGAAGGGTTCTGCTAGCAGAGAGAGAGGGGTTCTCCTAATGGAGAGAGAAGGGTTCTCCTAACGGAGAGAGAAGGGTTCTGCTAGCAGAGAGAGAGGGGTTCTCCTAACAGAGAGAGAGGGGTTATCCTAACGGAGAGGGAGGGGTTCTCCGAGCAGAGAGAGAGGGGTTCTCCTAGCAGAGAATGAGGGGTTCTCCTAACGGAGGGTGAGGGATTGTCCTAGCAGAGGGTGAGGGATTGTCCTAGCAGAGGGTGAGGGATTGTCCTAGCAGAGGGTGAGGGGTTCTCCTAGCAGAGGGTGAGGGGTTCTCCTAGCAGAGGGTGAGGGATTGTCCTAGCAGAGGGTGAGGGATTGTCCTAGCAGAGGGTGAGGGATTGTCCTAGCAGAGGGTGAGGGATTGTCCTAGCAGAGGGTGAGGGGTTCTCCTAGCAGAGGGTGAGGGGTTCTCCTAGCAGAGGGTGAGGGGTTCTCCTAGCAGAGGGTTAGGGATCGTCCTAGCAGAGAATGAGGGGTTCTCCTAACGGAGGGTGAGGGATTGTCCTAGCAGAGGGTGAGGGATTGTCCTAGCAGAGGGTGAGGGATTGTCCTAGCAGAGGGTGAGGGATTGTCCTAGCAGAGGGTGAGGGATTGTCCTAGCAGAGGGTGAGGGGTTCTCCTAGCAGAGGGTGAGGGGTTCTCCTAGCAGAGGGTGAGGGGTTCTCCTAGCAGAGGGTGAGGGATTGTCCTAGCAGAGGGTGAGGGGTTCTCCTAGCAGAGGGTGAGGGATTGTCCTAGCAGAGAGAGAGGGGTTCTCCTAGCAGAGGGTTAGGGATCGTCCTAGCAGAGGGTGAGGTGTTCTCCTAGCAGAGGGTGAGGCAGAGGGATTGTTGGACCCAGTTCTGCTGCTGGCCAGTGTGACGTTAGCATTAATGTATTGTGGAATTAGCAAGGTAGCTGGCTAACAAGCTTGCCGCTAAATAAATCAATATAATAAAAAATAAAAGCAAATGTAATATTTCTTCCAAACTCTCTTGTCTTAGGGGAAGAAAGCACTTTGCTATTGACATATACCTGTCAATTTATGGACCAGTGAATTAGCAAGAAAACAAAGTAGCTAGCCAACCACTAATTAGCTTGCCACATGATGTCATGCTGATTTTAGGCTCTCCAGAGTTCATCTTCTCAAATGTTTGTGATATCAACAACAGAGCCAGATGACATATTTGATGGTTAACTTTAGCCCTCTACGGATTAGTCTTTCCTTTGTTTAGCCTGGAGACTGGAGGTGTGATGTCAGAGTGATGTCAGAGTGATGTCAGTGTGATGTCACCTTTGAGCAGCTGCAGTTTGTCGCTGGCCTTCAGCAGCAGCTCTTTGGCTTCTTGCTGCAGTGACCCCGCCCTCTTCTTTGCATTAGCCACGCCCCCTGCCTTCTGAGTAATCAGCTGCTCTACTTTGGCATACTTCTCCTTCAGCTCCAGGTCCAGGTCCTACACACACACACACACACACACACACACACACACACACACACACACACACACACACACACAGGCTTTAAGCTCCTGATCAACAGAGACATGCAGATGTTTGCGTGTCCTTCACATAGCGACCTGCCTCTTGTATTAAATGTACATGTGTGTATATATATGTACATGTATATATATGTATATATATATATATATATATATATATATATATATACATATATACACACACACATACATACACATATAAATGTTTGACAGGTGAACTCACCTTCTTCACTTCCTCTGCCACCTTTCTGATGCTCGCTGCGTCCTGATTGGTGCGTTCAGTGCTCACAGTGACATTCAGACCTTTGTCTCTCAGCAGGGTCACGTCCTGCTCGAGCCTCTGCAGCCTTTGGGTGGCGTTACTCAGCTTCAACTCTGCATGGGCCGTCTCCAACTGCACCTGAACGCAGCACAGACAGTGTGTAACCTCCATGTTTCTAACGTCAGTACACAAAGTGACGGGAGGTCAGTGAAGTACCCGTTGAGTACACAAAGTGACGGGAGGTCAGTGAAGTACCCGTTGAGTACACAAAGTTACTGGAGGTCAGTGAAGTACCCGTTGAGTACACAAAGTGACGGGAGGTCAGTGAAGTACCCGTTGAGTACACAAAGTGACGGGAGGTCAGTGAAGTACCCGTTGAGTACACAAAGTGACGGGAGGTCAGTGAAGTACCCGTTGAGTACACAAAGTTACTGGAGGTCAGTGAAGTACCCGTTGAGTACACAAAGTGACGGGAGGTCAGTGAAGTAGTCCTCACCGTGGACACCAGCTGGTTGGTGGTCTGGATGTGGGCGGCGGCCTGCTGGATGGCGCTGCTTGCGGCGGTATGAGCGCGCTCAGCTTCCTCCAGAGCTCGCTTCACCTTCTCTGCAGAGTCCTTCACGCCGGCTGCCTCCTCACTGCCAACACAGGAAGTCACATGCATCATCCTCCTCCTCCTCCTCCGGCGGTGTAACATAATGAATATCCCGAGGTCCTAAATGGTCTGGGCTGAACTGGGAGGACCCACCTGGCTCGGCGGGCCTGGTCCAGCAGGTTCTCGGCTCTCTGGATGTCGGCGGCGCTCTGCTGCAGGATGCTCTCCACGTTCCCCAGCTCTCCCACCTTCTGCCGGATGTCGGCCGTCAGGTTCTGCAGCTGAGCCGGCGTGGTCGGCATCTGCATGGCCAGAACCTCGTTAGCCACCAGCTCGATGCTCTCCAGGTCCGCGGCTTCCTCTGAAAGAACCCAGATCAAAGGATCCACAGGTTAGAACCAGGAACTTATTGTGGTCTTATTATGGTCTGAATATGATCTTATTATAGTCTTATGGTCTTATTATGGTCTGAATATGATCTTATTATAGTCTTATGGTCTTATTATGGTCTGAATATGGTCTTATCGTGGTCTTATTATGGTCATAATATGATCTTATTATGGTCTTATTATGGTCATAATTAGGGCCCGAGCACTGACGTAGTCAGAGCGCAGGACCCTATTGAAATTCAAATGTTTATTTATTATTATTATTATTATTATTAGGGCCCGAGCACTGACGTAGTCAGAGTCGAGGATCTATTGTTATTCGAATGTTTATTATTATTAGGGCCCGAGCACTGACGTAGTCAGAGCGTAGGACCCTATTGAAATGCAAATGTTTATTAGGAAAAACAAAACAAAAAGAGGTGCTTGGGCTAAACCTACATTCTTCAAAATGTGCACACAAAATGCCAATCTGATTTGGGTCTCGGACAAAAGTCGAAAAAAATTGCTCAGTAGTGCCCCCTTTGGATGTAAAAGCTATACATTTTTGCCACCTAAGACCCATTGACCTGAGATTTGGCACACATGTCCGGGTGGGACTGCTCTACAAAAAACAAATTGAGACCCTTAAGCTCCGCATACTTAGATTTTCCGCCATTTTGAATTTTGTAAAAAACACATTCTTGTCAACTCCTCCTAAACTCTGGGTCCATTTCCTACGAAACTTTCTGTGGATCATCATTGGTTCAATGTCATCAAACGATATTTTCAACATTGTTAATATCTCATTGCGTTTAGAAGTTATTAACCAATTAACCTCTTAGGGGCGTGGCTCAAGATGTCAATACACATCACTTCCAAATCACTTGGCGTATCTTCACAAACTTTGTAGCATATGTCAACATCGTGTCCCTTAACGTACCTACATTTTTTCATAATATTCAAACACTAGAGGGCGCTGATTTCACATTTGGGCAATATGATGTTGAGACCTTTGCAGGGAAAAGTTATCAAAGGATTAAAAAATATTGAACTATGTGAGCGCAGAGCAGCGCCAAAGAGACACCATTTTCCATGAAAATGGAAGTTGTTTTAACTCGGCCTTACATGATGGAATCTGCTCCATATTTCTCATATGTCATGACCTCCTGACCCTGAAGACATCCATGTGATCATTTTGAATCCTAGTCATAGCGCCACCTGGAGGCAACAGGAAGTTACATGTTTTGTACTTGTATACCGTGCTCCTCACAGATTATTCAGATCCCTCTCCAAATGCGTCGGAAGAGACTTAAGACATTGATAATAGCGCCACCTAATGGTAACAGACAGTAAAAGTTGATATACTTTGGCTTGCTTCTCTTAGTAGGTCAATCAGATTGACATCCAATTACTTCTAACACAAACATAAGACTTTCATGACGCCAGCCCCCAAAGCTTTTGATGTTTCGTGAAACGCTGTTGCCGTGGCGACCCATCCTTCGCGGTCAACAACGAAAGTACTTTTGAGGAACTGAGCATGCTCGAGACGTAACTAAACTTAGCACACACATTTAAAGGCAAAGATGTAGTTACCTGATATGATTTGAATGCGTCAAAATCGCAATTCGGCTCGATAGCGCCCCCTGCAAACATTCAATTAAGCAGCCCCAGCGCAACGGTTGACCTACATGTATGACACCTGGTAGCCATATGTAACACATGTAAACGTAAAAATAACTCTTTTTTTTTTTTTACAACCTGTGAGTTGTGAACGCCCACAGTTTTTGCCCCCTATCACCAATTGACCTGAAATTTACCACACATGTCCGGTTGTGTCTGCTCTACAAAAAAGTACATCGCCGCATTAAACTCCGCCTACTTAGAATTTCCGCCATTTTGAATTTTGTAAAAAACAATTTTTTCTTCAAATCTTCCTAAACGCTGGGTTCGATTTTTACAAAATTCTCTGTGGATCATTAAAGGTTCAATTTCATCACAATGCATCAAAAGCTTGTTTGTATCTCATTGTGTTCAGAAGAAAAGGACCAATGAACTTCTAAGGAGAAAATTCAACTAAATTCAACAAAGCAGCCCTCGCAGTACGTTCAACATAGATATACAACATTTGATGGGTGTATGTACCACATAGAAACTTAACAATAACTGTCTTGGTACGATGCTCTAAACCGTACCGGAAGTCGGCCAATTTAATTTTCTTCATTCATTTCTAGTTAAAATCGCCATAGTTTCCCAGTAGGTGGCGCTCTGACTATGAGTTAATATTGGCATGCAGAAGTCTTCAAGCCATGACTCTCATAAAGCATGTTAACTTTGGAACAGTTTTGACAAAGTACAGTTGAGTTACAATATATATATATATATATATATATATATATATATATATATATATATATATATATATATATACACATCCTTCTCTCTCTAAATTAAAGCTGCTCGCCGCTGCTCGCCGACGTGCTGGAGCGAGGGCACTGTCACAGCTGCGAGCAGCTTTAATTTATATATATATATATATATATATATTTTATGATCTTATTATGGTCTGAAATGTGAAGCACCGACTTGATCTCTATCTCGAGAGTGAGCTCCTGCTCCTGATCCCAGGTCAGGACTAAAGCCCATCAGGGGCCAGCTCTTTCTCTTTGGTGTGACAGCAGGAAGTCACATGACATACGTGTGAGGAAGCCACATGACATACGTGTGAGGAAGTCCCGGATCTGTCTGATGAGGCCTCTCAGCTCCTCGTTGCTCTGCTGGACCTTCTGTTTGGTCCTGTTGGTCTTCGTCAGGACCTCCTGAGCACTCAGCTTGGCCTGGTCCGCCTTCCCTTTGGCCTCCGACACCTGCAGACAAAACACAGGTGAGAACAGCCCCACTGTCTACTGGAACCAGACCCAGCTCAGACCAGGACTCGTCAGACCCAGCTCTGACCAGGACCCGTCAGACCCAGCTCGGACCAGGACCTGTCAGACCCAGCTCTGACCAGGACCCGTCAGACCCAGCTCGGACCAGGACCTGTCAGACCCAGCTCAGACCAGGACCCGTCAGACTCACCATCTGGGAGAGTTTCTCCACCTCCTCCATGGCGCTGAGGATCTGCTGCTCAGAGTCCCGGGTCTTCCTCCAGATGCTGCTGGCCTCCGTCACCACGCCGTCACAGCCGTCTCCTCCACACCGGGTCCGGGCCTCAGAGTCCACGCAGCCCAGACCCCCACAGGGAGAGGACCAGCACGAGTCCTGACCCGATGAAGGACTGCCGCAGGTCTGTGAGAACCAGGACAGACCAGAGAATAAAGATGTGTTTGTTTATATCAAATCTAATTATAATAAGATAAAGTTCAGATTTACACTGAAAATGTGTTAAAATATATGTATAAGTACAGTGACTAAAGTATAAGCACGTGAAATAAGTACTAAAGTACTCACCTTGTGGCTGATCTCCGAGAGGTCCAGAGTCTGCAGCTCTCCGGCCAGGTCGTCCAGTCTCTGAGCATGCTCAGTGTGTCTCCTCAGAAACTCCTCTCTGGTTTGGTTCAGTTTGTCCTCTGTGAGTTGCCGTAGAGCGCTGGAGGTTTCCACGGCGCTGCCGGGATCGATGGTGGAGGCGTTCGCTCGCACTTCAGCCGCCAGAGACTTCCGGAAGTACTTTGAGATGCTGTCTGTGGCACCTGGGGACAAACAGGAAGTACACATCAGATGAGAGCTCCACAGCTTAGTGAAGATAGAGATATCTATCGCACTATATATCTCTAGTTAGTGAAGATAGAGATATCTATCGCACTATATATCTCTAGTTAGTGAAGATAGAGATATCTATCACACTATATATCTCTAGTTAGTGAAGATAGAGATATCTATCGCACTATATATCTCTAGTTAGTGAAGATAGAGATATCTATCACACTATATATCTCTAGTTAGTGAAGATAGAGATATCTATCGCACTATATATCTCTAGTTAGTGAAGATAGAGATATCTATCGCACTATATATCTCTAGTTAGTGAAGATAGAGATATCTATCGCACTATATATCTCTAGTTAGTGAAGATAGAGATATCTATCGCACTATATATCTCTAGTTAGTGAAGATAGAGATATCTATCGCACTATATATCTCTAGTTAGTGAAGATAGAGATATCTTCACGAACTAGAGATATATAGTGTGGTTCCTTTAATGCCAAATGTTCCAGTCTCATATATATATAATTGGCACATTTTTCATGGGCGCAACCCTCATACTCAGCTGTGCTGCTCATCCCACCAACACATGTTCCTCACACATGAGGCTCCGTTTGAAAGGGAAATAAACAGCTTTACAACGTATAACATTTAATGACAAGTAGCTTTGTTAGAATAGAGAAATAATCTACCAAACACTAATTTCCAAACTTTTTGTTCGATGTTTATATTGTATGCTTCCTTTAGGCAATATTATATAATATATCAGAAAACACTCCATACAGTTTCATTGTTATGCAGATGCAGTGGTGGCCGTTAGGGTCTGCTAAGCCTTCTCTGCTGGCCTAAACAGAATCACAAAGTTTACATTTAAATTTAAATTTTGTATAATTTCTTTTTTTTAATAATTAAAAGTTATAGCTATTTTATAATTGTATTGTTTTTCACAAATACACTACATGTATTATACTTATTTTTCCCTATTAGTTTATGTTCTCATTGCCAACTCCTGTGTTGCTCTGTCTGCCTTCTCTTCAGCCTTCATTCTGCTGTGTGGCCCGCTGCTTGTTAAGGGTCTTCTTATCCAATCACATTTCACCTCTGTTTCTCTATGCAAGTGAGAGCTGGTTAAACTACATGGAGAGGCCTACTAGCATGAATGAATACGGCCAGTTGAGCAATATCTCTAGTAATGTCA
>JBAMJR010000393.1:212500-232500 GCA_038501785.1 Myoxocephalus aenaeus
GGCAGCGACACCGACCGCTGCTGCGCTCGCAGGGACAGCCACCGGGTGAAGCACAGCCGGAGGAGTCACTGCCCAGCTGCTCACACACACACTCTGTGGACCAGGGGGTTAGTTGAATCTGGATCCAGACTTCCTTGAGTCTGGATCAGAGTTGAATCTGGATCCAGACTTCCTTGAGTCTGGATCACATGCACAGTGAACTCACTCGTGCAGTCCTGCAGCAGCGCGTTGCCGTAGTAACCCTGCTTGCAGCTCTGGCAGCCGGCGCCCTCGCTGTGGTGAAGGCAGCGCAGACACTCGCCGGTTCGGCCATCGCAGGACTCCGGGTCCGACACGTCGATGTTGTTGTTGCACTGGCAGGGCTGGCACTGCCCGCCCGCCTCCCCAGGGTTTCCATAGTAACCAGGTGAGCACTCGTCGCAGCGAGAACCTGCAGAGAGAAGAAGACGTTGTTTTCTATTCAAGTCACTTTTCATTTCTGTTTCCATCTGATGGATTATTCCTTCAACGTGATAATCTGTTTAACTGCCAAAATACTGTAAAGAATTATGTTGCATACTTTCAGTAGTGACTGACACTTCAACTACGTTCACTCTTCAGCTGCAGCACTTACACACAAACTGACACTTCAACTATCGCTGACAGGAACAGTTCAGCTGCTTTCAGAGTTTACACTTCATTTAACTCAACAACGTAGATTACATTTCTTACCCTTCAACATACAGACTAAAGATTACATTTCTTCAAACTCTTACAAACAGTTCAATGAACCCGTTCACAATGTTTCGACTTGTCGAGTGTACGCTATTTTGTCACTGAAGCTTTATTTTAATTGACGTCTTGAAACATTTAAACCTGCGTTGTCATGCTGCAGTTTCATAACCAGAAGTTTAGTAAGTACAGTGATGAACTCTTCCTGATTCTTCGTTTCCTGCTGTAATCACAGAGTCCGTCACATTCCTGCTCTGAGCCTGTTTACATCAAACGAGATCACTAAGCTTCTCTGAAATTGAGACCCTGTTTGACTCATGAACACTAAAAAGAAGGAATTCCATCTGAATTCACATTCAGAGTTATTCACTTCTTATAAAGGGTTGATGTGTTCTTCACTTGTACCTTCTTCAATGATGTTTTCACTTCTGTATCCGGCTTAGTGTTAATCAAGTTTAACCCCAGTGCTAATACAAGTGTTTATCTCTGTGTAGAACTTTATGTTAATAAAGTTTTCACCTCTGTATCCAATGTTGCAGGCGCAGATGGCCTGCTGGGAGTCGTCACCGCGGTAACAACTTCCTGCGAACTGCCGCAGGCTGCCGGGGCCGTCGGGACACATGCAGGCATGGCAGTGGTCACCTGACCCCAACACCGGGTCCCCATAGTAACCATCCAGACACCTGAACAGGGATGAGGGAAAGTTATTGATTCAAATTCTGACTTTTAGCATCATCACAGGTGAAGCACACCTGGAACTAGTCTGCAGCTAGTCCCCAGTCCTCTGCAACTAGTCCCCAGTCCTCTGCAACTAGTCCTCAGTCCTCTGCAACTAGTCCCCAGTCCTCTGCAGCTAGTCCTCAGTCCTCTGCAACTAGTCCCCAGTCCTCTGCATCTGGTCCTCAGTCCTCTGCAACTAGTCCTCAGTCCTCTGCAACTAGTCCCCAGTCCTCTGCATCTGGTCCTCAGTCCTCTGCAACTAGTCCCCAGTCCTCTGCAACTAGTCCCCAGTCCTCTGCATCTGGTCCCCAGTCCTCTGCATCTGGTCCCCAGTCCTCTGCATCTGGTCCTCAGTCCTCTGCAACTAGTCCTCAGTCCTCTGCAACTAGTCCTCAGTCCTCTGCAACTAGTCCCCAGTCCTCTGCAACTAGTCCCCAGTCCTCCGCAACTAGTCCCCAGTCCTCCGCAACTAGTCCCCAGTACTCTGCAACTTGTCCCCAGTCCCCTGCAACCAGTGGGGGGGTGAGGAGGTTGCCGTCTGCAGATCGGAGGTTGTGGGAGCATATGGGAGCAGGAGGTCTGAGAGGTATGAAGGGGCGAGGTAGTGAAGGCTTTGTAGGGGACGAGGAGGATCTTGAACTGGATTCTTTGCTGTATGGGGAGCTAGTGGAGGTTTTGGAGGACTGGGGTGATGTGGTCTCTGGGGCTTAATAAAGTGTTCTAATCTAATCTAAAGGGAGCCATTCCTTCCTACCTTCATGCCTGGGTGAAAACCTATGCTTCTCCTCGTCACTCCGAGGTGCTCAACTCAGAAAAGACTTATCTCTGCAACTGTGGTTCAGTGATAGAGCGGGCCGTCCTTGAATCAGAGGATCGGCGGTAAGATCCGCCGATCCTCTGATTCAACAGCTAGTCCATGTCAATGTGTCCTTGGGAAAGACACTGAACTCTAAATTGCTCCTGCAGGCTGTTTCTGCGGTGTGTGAATGTTAGTCAGGTGGAACCTTGCATGGTAGCTCCTCCCATTAGTGGTACAGTCCATTTACCATCTTTGTTCTAGTCCCATAGTGGTGGTACTTTGAGTTGTCCATTTTGGGAAAGTTTCACTTACAATTGTTGATAATGTTTAGCTTTTGAATCTTTTGAATTTGAAAGCACTAATCTTGGAACTTACCTGTCACAGGTGTGCCCAGTGCTGTGGTCCCGGCAGTTGGTGCAGCGCCCGGTGTTGGGGTCGCAGTCGTCGTCGTGCCCGTTGCAGGAGCAAGGTCGGCAGGAGGGGAAGCCCCAGTGACCCGGCAGACAGCGGTCACACTGCCGACCATACGCTCCCACAACACACACACACTGACCCGTCAGCTGATCGCAGAACGAACTCTGTGAACCCTGAAGGTCACAGGCACATGCTGCAAAAAAAAAGAAAAGAAAATTACAGTCTGTGAATACGTTATGTTCATGACTGTAGGAAACCAAAAATATAGAGGTATCATCAGGGGAGCAAGCACGATATACAACATAATGTTCCATCATTATCATTTTCCATAAGCCTTTGCTTGGTTCTCATACAGATCAAAGTCACTAAAGCCTTCTGGACCTAAAGTCACTTAATGACAACAACCTGAAGTATTATACAAGTATATATTGATGATTATCAATATATATATACAGGACTGTCTCAGAAAATTAGAATATTGTGATAAAGTTCTTTATTTTCTGTAATGCAATAAAAAAATAAAAAAATGTCATGCATTCTGGATTCATTACAAATCAACTGAAATATTGCAAGCCTTTTATTCTATTGCATTTACTCTGGACTTGATGAAACACAGTGGACCAACACCAGCAGCTGACATGGCTCCCCAAACCATCACTGACTGTGGGAACTTCACACTGGATTTCAAGCAACTTGGATTTTGCTCCTCTCCAGCCTTTCTCCAGACTCTGGCGCCTTGACTTCCAAATGAAATACAACACTTGCTTTCGTCTGAAAAGAGGACTTTGGACCACTCTGCAACTGTCCGGTGCTTCTTTTCCATAGCCCAAGTCAGACGCTTCTTCCGTTGTCTTGAGTTCAGAAGTGGCTTGACCATGGGAATACGGCAGTAAATGCAGCTGTGTACCAAGAGATTTTAGAGCACGACATGCTTCCGTCTGCTGAAAAGCTCTATGGAGATGAGGATTTCATTTTCCAGCATGATCTGGCACCTGCCCACAGTGCCAGAACCACCAGTAACTGGTGTACTGCCCATGGCATTACTGTCCTCGATTGGCCTGCCAATTCACCTGACCTGAACCCCATAGAGAATTTGTGGGGTATTGTGAAGAGGAAGCTGAAAGACACCAGACCCAACAATGCAAATGAGCTAAAGGCCGCTATTGAAGCATCCTGGGCATCCATAACACCTCAGCAATGCCACAGGCTGATTGCCTCCATGCCACGCCGCATTGATGCTGTAATCCGTGCAAAAGGATTCCCAACCAAGTACTGAGTGCATTAATGGACATTTTCTAATGTTTGATTTTGGTTTAGTGTTATCAATCTTTTTTTTTACTTGGTCTGAGGAAATATTCTAATATTTTGCTGTAAGCCATAATCAGCAATATTAATAGAATAAAATGCTTGCAATATTTCAGTTGATTTGTAATGAATCCAGAATGCATGACATTTTTGTTTTTTTTATTGCATTACAGAAAATAAAGAACTTTATCACAATATTCTAATTTTCTGAGACAGTCCTGTATATATATGTACAATGTTTTGATTATTAATCATCTGATCAGGGCTCTGACCTCTGCAGCCGTTGGGTCCGAACTGGAACGTGCCCGGAACACATCGGTCACAGTTCCTGCCGACCACGTTGGGGCGACACTGACACTGACCCCCGCTGGGGTCACACACGGTGCTGAGGGAGCCCTGAGGATTACAATGGCATTCTGGGAAATGGAGTCCAGCACAAGAGACATGTTAGACAACCGACAAGCTTCAACAGTGCAAGAAAACCATGCAGTCTCTATAGATACTGTCTTAGAGAGTTATGATGCAGACTTATGAACCAGAAGGTCTTAGAGAGTTATGATGCAGACAGGACGTCAACATGACGGAAACATTCAACAACAGGAAAAAAATAAGTAATTAAACTAGAGTGTAACTTCACAGATAATTCTATTGAGTATACTCTGTTCGCTACCCGCTCGGTTACTCTGTTCGCTACCCGCTCTCTGTACACTATGTACTACTACTAGAGTATATATATATATTTATATATTGCACTTCCATTCATTCGGTGACACAAACATAAGACTCTTGATGAATCATCATGCTGTGCGATAACTGCTGGATGTGGAAATAAGTTCATAATGATAATGTTGTTTGTTAATGTTATGTTCATGACACCAACACACCTTGGACAGACAGGGTGAGTTTATTAAGGTGTCGTCAGATTTAAGGTGGACTGCAGTACCTTTAGCTCCCTGGTGCAACATGGCTGAGATGCTGAAGATGAAGTTCCTGCAGATGTCGGTCATCGGCGACTTGATTATGCTCTGGCTGTTCTCCAGACAACGGTAACGCTGAAACGTTTCCCAACCACTGTTCCCACTGGAGTCTCCTGAGGCTGAGAAGATCTCCAGGTTCTTACAGTGAGGCATCAACACGATCTGAGGATGAAGAAAGCCATGAGACCATCTGCTTTATGTTTCTGTATGTCTCGGTACTTCATGTTGAGGAGTCAGTCTCCAGGCCAGAGCCAGCACACATCAACCTCCGTCTACGTTTACACAACAATCTACTTTTACTGAAGACAAGGTTCTGAATGTCTTGTGAGCATGTTCTTTGCTCCATACAGTGTATTAAACAGAAGATACTGTGAAGTAACTCATCACTCTCTCAGCTGCAACACTTCTAGAATTAATTGATAAGTTGATTGGAAGAAAACTAATTTAATCTGTTTTAATTAATTGTTTCAATCAATTTTCAAGCAGAGTTTCCTCACCGAGTCAATGAGTGTATAAGGAGACAGGACGTCGCTGAGGGCCGAGTACAGAGGCAGGCTGAGGCGGACCGTGTAGTTCAGACCAAACTCAAAACAAACTGGTCTGGGAAGGGCCACATATCTGAGGGGAGAGACAGGAAACAGAACGGGGGGTTTGAAGACTGCTTCTCATTCAGTAAGGAATGTAGAGTAAAAACAGGGCCAGTAACACAGACGTCAAACGTAAGGCTCGGGTTGGTCATCTTCTTTCTTGTTCACTAAAAGAGAAACAATGATATATTCTTCCTGGCATGCCTGTGATATCACAACCATCAAAGACATATTCTCATCTTTCCAACAACAAAAGCTTTCCTAACTTACCAGCAGCTGTGAGTGCCACTAACAGAACCAATGATAAACATTCAATACGATCTATTCATATCTTCGCCAAACCATCTGAATCACTGCCTCATTGGAGATATATGTGTATATATATGTATATGTATATATATGTGTGTGTATATATATATATATATATATATATATATATATGTGTGTGTATATATACATACATACATACATACATACACACAGTATATACACACGCCGGCAATATCAAATTAAACCGACAACATTGTTATTTGTCTTTATCCCAAGAGGACATTGTCTGTCCTCAGTGTCGTGTCCATCTGAGAATATGTGAAGATGAGATGACCACCTTTTGGATACCGACACACTTCCTAAAGGTTCAGGAAAGACCTCCACCTCTCGTGAGTCAGGAGACGGTTCAGGAGGAGAGTTGGTTCAATACGTTGGCAGCTGACAATGAGCAGATTTTTTAGAATTATTAAAAGTGAAACGTCTTTGTTTGCAGAAGGTTACCGTGAGCCGGGATGGAGGGAGATCATCTGGTGGTCGTCGTCTGGCACGGTGTTGACGCAGCGACTGTCTGCTCTGATTGGTCCTGGCCTCATCACCGTCATCAGGACCTCCTCCCATTGGTCAGGCAGCTGCAGGACCAACAGACACATCACCGGTTTGATGGTTCAAACTTTATCTTTCCCTGCCACGTCTTGTTTTCATTGCTTCTTCAACTTTTTTAAATTAGTATTTCATTTGTATCTATTTCTTTTCTTCTCTTTCTTCCTGTTGAACACATTTGAAACTTATGAAACCATCACTACTACCACTATAGTTATGACTAATATTTGATGTTTCCATTTTTCTGTCCGTTGTACTTTGCTTTATTGCAAATTCACAATACAAAGTGTGTTTTGTGTCTTTGAATAATGGTGAAATCTTGATCCAACGTTTTTCCTTCAGGAAGTGACATCTCCCTGATGAAGGTCTCTATACTGAGACGTTGTCACTAGATATCTCTGAAGTGAAGAAGAGCTTTTTTGTTCTGTATTATTGACCATAGTTATTCTCCTACTAAACTTGAAATGTCCTCTGCTCTTGAACACAGTCCTGTTTTAAAGGACCTGATGGTAGATGGTGTTTCAGATCAATGTCTCTCTGAGTGTGACACCAGCCTCCAATCATCACCATGCTTTGGGTTTTGCTGGTGGGTGGGACTACACCATACTAACATTATCTTACCTGAGGCTCGTAGCGGATGAGGATGTCGTATTCCATGGAGTGGGGGATGTTGTCCACAGAGAACTCCAGGAAGGCCCCCTCTGGGACATTGACAAGGCCAATACCAGTCCAGGTGGGACTGCGATCCAGAGGGTGGGGTCTTGGGACCACTGTCACTCCCTAAAGAGATAAGATGAAGACATGAAAATGGATGAAACAACATTTTAGAAGCTCACATGTGGTGCTGAAAATAATAATAATCACGGGAAGTCTTTGTCGAGAGTAGCACAAACTTTGTAATAATTAAAGATGCCTGGAGGTAGTCCCCAGCAGACCCTAATCTGGAGGAGATCTTGTTGGTTTGTGTTACCCGACACCCTCTCTACCCGACTCTGTACCTGACACTCTCTCTACCCGACTCTGTACCTGACACCCTCTCTACCCGACTCTATAACCGACACCCTCTCTACCCGACTCTATAACCGACACCCTCTCTACCAAACACCTTCTCTACCAGACTCTATACCCGACACCTTCTCTACCAGACTGTACCTGACACTCTCTCTACCCGACTCTGTACCTGACACTCTCTCTACCAGACTCTGTACCTGACACTCTCTCTACCCGACTCTGTACCTGACACTCTCTCTACCAGACTCTATACCCGACACCCTCTATACCCGACACCTTCTCTACCAGACTCTGTACCCGACACCCGCTGTAACCAACTCCCTATATAACGGACACTCTCTGTACCCGACTCTGTGCCGGACACCCTCTTGGCCCGGAAAGAGTATGTCAGGCTCAAATATTTTGTTGGATTGAACCTGTTTGTTTATCAGGTTATCGTTACAGCTGGCGCCTTGTATGGCTCAACTGACGGGAGCTTTACTGTATCATTGCTGTAGTGGTATCTGGTTCGGTTGTATCAGAGTAGTCTTGCGAGTACAAGTACATCAGCCCAGTATTGGACCAGATATCTGTGCATCATAAGTACATTGTACATGTCGAGTTGTTTAAATGAAGGATACTTTTCACTTTTAGAGAGTTTTAGAGAGAAATCATGACTTTTACTCTGTTACAGTTGGATGCATACGCTGCGTTACTTTTATCTTTTTATTATTTGATCTTTTTGTAATCCCTTCGGTGGCAAGGTTAGGCTTTGAAACGGTTTAGGTTCAAATATGACTCACAGGTCCGAACTTGGCGTCCTCTGCCTCATAGGTGTAGTGATCCAGAGCGATGAAGTAGAATCCAGACTCGACCTGATCGCAGCGTCGGCCGAACATGTGATCTCTGCAAACACACTGTCCACTTACCTGATCACACCTGCAGAATGACAAATGAAGAAACAAATAAATAACTGAAACATAGTAAACAACGGGAAGGACACTGAAGAAAATAAATACAAAAAGTGAAGCAGGAGAGGATGATGGGCAGTAAGAACACCAGAAAGAACCTGAAGAACCATTACAGAAGCATAGGAAGGCAGAGATGTAGCGCAACCATTCACCAATGGGCAATTAACCTAAGCTGCATGTCTTAGGACTGTGGGAGGGAGACAGCCCAACTCTGAGCTGTCCAACTCAGGATCAAACCCGGGTCACCACCGTGCAGCCCATCCACAGACATGTTAATAGTATTTTTATCTGTGTACTTTTACGACAGTCACGTTTGAAAAGCTCCGAACACACACGCAGTGGGTGTTCCACTGGAAAACCCACTAGAGAGCTCATAGTACCATATTACCCCATTAGAGAGCTCATAGCGCCATATTACCCACTAGAGAGCTCATAGTACCATATTACCCCACTAGAGAGCTCATAGTACCATATTACCCCACTAGAGAGCTCATAGTACCATATTACCCCACTAGAGAGCTCATAGTACCATGTTACCCCACTAGAGAGTTTATAGTACCATATTACCCCACTAGAGAGCTCATAGTACCATATTACCCCACTAGAGAGCTCATAGTACCATATTACCCCACTAGAGAGGTTACAGTACCATATTACCCCACTAGAGAGCTCATAGTATCATATTACCCCACTAGAGAGCTCATAGTACCATATTACCCCACTAGAGAGCTCATAGTACCATATTACCCCACTAGAGAGGTTACAGTACCATATTACCCCACTAGAGAGCTCATAGTATCATATTACCCCACTAGAGAGCTCATAGTACCATATTACCCCACTAGAGAGCTCATAGTACCATATTACCCCACTAGAGAGGTTACAGTACCATATTACCCCACTAGAGAGCTCATAGTACCATATTACTATGATATCTCCTCTGACCCTCACATCAAAACAGGAACAACATACACACACATATACATACATACATACACAATTATAAAAAAGCAGGGTTGTCGTATTTTGTTTGACTGTAAAAAATCTTTACAGTGAAGAATCAGAGTGAACTCATGACAACAACAGCTGAGGTGGTGACATCAAGTCAGCTGCTGTTCCTGCTGCAGAAAGACCGCCCTGCGTCCTCCTTTTGAGTCTGGACTCCCAAGTCCAGACTCAAAAGTCCAAACTCCAAAAGAACACAAGTCTGTACTTAGCGTACTTGGTATTGAGCTAGAAGCAGGAAATAGTTTGGATTTTCCCTGATGTGGATGTGGACTTACTGGTTGTTGATGGCTCCTCCAAGGTCACAGTCACATGGTCTGCAGCCATCCATATCATTACTGAGACCCCAGTGTTCAGACTGAAAACACACACACACACACACACACACACACACACACACACACACACACACACACACACACACACACACACACACAAACACACACACACACACACTCAGTGCTTCCTGTCTCTTCAGCTTTTTGATCTGACTTGTTAAACGTCTTGTAAAACAGAATATTGGTTTCTGTCATATTAAAACATGAGACTTTACAGACAATATGAAGTTAAACTCCCCTGTGAGATATAAGATATGACAACAATATGTATTGTGTTCATGTTACCAGCCGCTCAGCCGGCAACACATTATTACATCATTATTTCTTAATTTACTGAACCTCTACAGAAACCATGCTGAACTGGTCTGACTAGACCAGGACCAGGATGCTGTGGAACTGGTGGTCTCACTGTGTTCTAGCAGTAAATGCATGTTCTCACCACACACTGGTCACAGTTTCGTCCCGTCACCAGACGTTTACAGAAACAGCTTCCTGTTTCACTGTCGCAGGGACTTCCTCCAGGAAGTGTTCCCACAGCGCTGCAGGTACACGCTGAAACACGAGCACAGTAAAGGTACGCACAAATGCTACAAGACCAGTGTGTGTATTCCTCTGCAGGTGTGTGTATAACTCTGCAGGTGTGTGTATTCCTCTGCAGGTGTGTGTATAACTCTGCAGGTGTGTGTATTCCTCTGCAGGTGTGTGTATTCCTCTGCAGGTGTGTGTATTCCTCTGCAGGTGTGTGTACGGTGTCGTACCTTTGCAGCCTTCCGGTGCGGCGCTCATCCCGTAGTGCGCCTGCTTGCAGCGCTCGCAGCGCTCTCCTTCCACGGAGTCTTTACAGCGGCACTGACCAGCGATCAAACCGGCCCGCAGGTCCGTCGTCCAGTCGCATATTCCTCCGTTCAGTGAGCCCTGAGCGTCGCAGTTACAGGCTACGGAAACACAGGCAGGACAAAATGCTTAGTGAGGACGGAGACTTCACTGAGGGGGGGCTACAGTAACAGTGTCATCATATATGAAAATATATTGAAGCGCTGCTGAAGAAGCTGGTGAGTCAATCATGACATCTTCCTATCCAAATGAAGTAAATGACGTTTCTCTTTCCAATTTTAACCCTAAGAGACGTTGGGGTCTCTGACGTCCCTCTCTAGGTGTTGGTAGTAAACCGGTTTATTAAAGTGTGGACTCACATTGACAGACGTTGGGGTCTCTGACGTCCCTCTCTGGGTGTTGGTAGTAAAACGGTTGACACCGCTCACAGTTGTGACCGGCAGTGTTGTGCTGACAGTCGTCACAGACTCCTCCGCTGATGTTTCCTGAAGCCACGAACGCAGCCATGTCGAAGTGACACGAGGAGGAGTGCTGGTTACAGTTACACTCTACAGACACCACAGAAGAAGAAAAGATGAGATTCAGTCAGAGTTAGCTGTACACAGACGTCAAGTCAAATAGATCTCTAATCTGCAGCTGTTGTTTCAGACGCAGGTCAATGCAGTTGTTTGAAGGAGAGGTTTTAACAGCAATATAAAATAGATATTAGAGATGAATTATGAGGCTAACTTCCTGACACTAGCCCTAATCAACTTATAATATATAATTAAAACTACTCACACCAGGAATATTTGTAATAAAAGCAAATATTTAAAAAGAAAACACAATTCATCTCTAATATCATTTGAGTTGTGTGCATCCACAATAGATGACTATAACAAGCTATATGTTTTGACTGTTAGCACTGACACTCCAGGACAGCTGGGGAAAAAGAGCCTTGACACCAAGATGGAAATATGGCACTTGAATGCAGATAATATTATGGTATGCAATTTAAACAATCAAAAATGCCGGGTCTTAATCTTAAAATCAAAAGGGAAGTAATACATTGCTCCAGCTTATTTTGTCTTTTGTATATTCACTATCGCTCCTCTTTTAAAAAATTGGATTACTCGATTAATCAATGAGACTCACTCTTGCAGGCATTAGTGTTGCGTCCCTCGGCTGGTCTCCACGGCAAGTCGTGGTAGAACTCCTGACACTTTTCACAGTTCAGACCTTTAGTGTAGTGGTTACACATACAATGACCGTGAACCTGCAGACACAACACACACATTCCCATCTGATATGTTAATCAATGATCCATCAATATTAACATGCAGTTACTGCACTACTTCCCTATAGGACTCACCCTTTAGAGCTCCCCCTATCACCTATAGAACTCACCCTTTAGAGCTCCCCCTATCCCCTATAGGACTCACCCTGTAGAGCTCACCCTACTTACCCTTATAGGACTCACCCTGTAGAGCTCACCCTACTTACCCTTATATAACTCACCCTTTAGAGCTCCCGCTATCCCCTATAGAACTCACCCTTTAGAGCTCCCCCTATTCCCTATATAACTCACCCTTTAGAGCTCCCTGATCCCCTATAGAACTCACCCTTTAGAGCCCCTATCCCCTATAGAACTCACCCTTTAGAGCTCACCCTACCTATACCCTATAAAACTCACCCTTTAGAGCTCCCCCTATCCCCTATATAACTCACCCTTTAGAGCCCCTATCCCCTATAGAACTCACCCGTTCGAGCTCACCCTACCTATCCCCTATAGAACTCACCCTTTAGAGCTCACCCTATACCCTATAGGACTCACCCTTTAGAGCTCCCCTATCCCCTCTAGGACTAACCCTTTAGAGCTCACCCTACCTATCCCCTATATAACTCACCCTTTAGAGCTCACCCTACCTATCCCCTATATAACTCACCCTTTAGAGCTTCCCCTATCCCCTATAGAACTCACCCTTTAGAGCCCCTATCCCCTATATAACTCACCCTTTAGAGCTCACCCTACCTATCCCCTATATAACTCACCCTTTAGAGCTCACCCTACCTATACCCTATAGAACTCACCCTTTAGAGCTCACCCTACCTATACCCTATAGAACTCACCCTTTAGAGCTCACCCTACCTAACCCCTATAAAACTCACCCTTTAGAGCTCCCCCTATTCCCGATAATACTCACCCTTTAGAGCCCATATCCCCTATGGAACTCACCCGTGTTCGAGCTCACCCTACCTATCCCCTATATAACTCACCCTTTAGAGCTCCCCCTATTCCCTATAGAACTCACCCTTTAGAGCTCCCCTACCCCCTATATAACTCACCCTTTAGAGCTCACCCTACCTATCCCCTATAGGACTCACCCTTTAGAGCTCCCCTATCCCCTATAGGACTAACCCTTTAGAGCTCCCCCTATCCCCTATATAACTCACCCTTTAGAGCTCACCCTACCTATCCCCTATAGAACTCACCCTTTAGAGCTCCCCCATCCCCTATATAACTCACCCTTTAGAGCTCCCCCTATCCCTGATAGAACTCACCCTTTAGAGCTCCCCCTATTCCCTATAGAACTCACTCTTTAGAGCTCCCCTATCCCCTATAGGACTCACCCTTTAGAGCTCCCCCTGTCCCCTATAGGACTCACCCTTTAGAGCTCCCCTATCCCGTATAGAACTCACCCTTTAGAGCCCCCCTATCCCCTATAGGACTCACCCTTTAGAGCTCCCCCTATCCCCTATAGAACTCCCCCTTTAGAGTCCCCCTATCCCCTATAGGACTCACCCTTTAGAGCTCCCCTATCCCGTATATAACTCACTCTTTAGAGCTCCCCTATCCCCTATAGGACTCACCCTTTAGAGCTCCCCCTATCCCCTATAGAACTCCCCCTTTAGAGTCCCCCTATCCCCTATAGGACTCACCCTTTAGAGCTCCCCTATCCCGTATAGAACTCACCCTTTAGAGCCCCCCTATCCCCTATAGGACTCACCCTTTAGAGCTCCCCCTATCCCCTATAGGACTCACCCTTTAGAGCCCCCCTATCCCCTATAGAACTCCCCCTTTAGAGCCCCCCTATCCCCTATAGGACTCACCCTTTAGAGCTCCCCTATCCCCTATAGAACTCCCCCTTCCCCCTTTAGGACTGACCCTTTCCCCTTCAGAGCTCAACCTGCCCACTTCAAGACTCACCATGCCCTCACTAGTCTGGCCGGCTCCTTGGACCGGGGCACACTCAGAGGCGTGTCCATAGCAAAAGCAGTTTCCTCGGACCACCATGTCGAAGATGGCGTAATAATACTTCTCTTCGATCTCCATACGAGAGTCCAGCAAGTTATCTCCGAGCGTGTGCAGTCTGGTGAACTTCACCCGCAGGTTGGTGATCTTCAACATGTCTGAACACAAGATCAATAACAGGTTAATGATAGACAATACCTAATCAATAATATAGTAGTTATTGTCTGGTGTGAGGGGGCATACTCTGGATTCTGGGGCTGTAGGGATCATCGATCCTGAACACTGGATCCAGCACTCTGAAAATCACCTGGAATCCCCAAATGTTTCAACTTTTATTAAAAACGTAACAGTTAAAAAGATGACATCACAGTGACGTGACCTCAAGTACATTATGATATCATTTCCTGCACATCCTCAGAATACCTCTCCTTCAGTGGACGGCTCGATGTCAGAGTAACGCGAGTCGCAGATGACGTCATCGACCTTCTGCATGGGTCCCTGGGACACCGAGGGGAAGGAGGTCTCACAGTCGTAGGCGAAGTACCGATAAAGCTGCCACGTCTTCCCGAAGTCAGCTGAGCGCTCGATCACCATGGCAGCAGGTCGAAACGTCTGAGGAGAGAGAATGTTGATGTTAGAAAACATAACTTAACTTATGTTTTAACTTAACTAAATACACATATATATATATATATATATATATATATATATATATGTGTATATATATATATATATATATATACACATATATATATATATATATATATATATATATATATATATATATATATATATATATATATATATATTATTTTTTATTTATTTTTTAATTTCTTTATATCGAATTAATTATCTGATTTAATAGATAATAATCTAGGATAGGAATATATAAGCATTATGCTTCTACCTATACCTTTTCAGTCTCTGTTTAGGATATTAAATTGTGGCTTTACTCATTGTATTGTAATGATTGACTGAATAAAACACATACTACTACATACTACTACATATTACTACACACTACTACTATCAGACCTGCAGCACTAACCAGTTTACTATGTGAGCGCTTTATCAGAGTGTCGAGTTCAGTTCAACCACAGAAGACATTAAACAACTCTCTTCTCTCTTTATGGGCTAAAAAGTACTAACAATTAGTAATAAAGTCTTTGATTACCCAGAATCCCCTTCTGTGTTTATCTGTAGAGCGCTCACCTTGAAGGTCATAATGAGATGTGTGAAGTGAAACTCGGCCTCCAGGTTGAGCTGTAGAGTGACGTTCTCCAGACCTGCAGACAAATAGATAATCAATAATCTATTGAAGTATACCGACACAGAGCAATTGGTACACTGATCAGTAACAAGCTCTACGTCAATATACACAGGAGCCATGAATCCAGAGGCATTGATTTCCTTGAGCAGTAATAGTATTATAATATCAAATAGTATTGATCAAGCTGATTATACAAGGTCATAGCCGTATTGCATTTCCTGTGCCTGAAGAAAGAAAACATCGGTAAAGTTACTGACAGGTTTATTAGCCCGTCGGTTCATTCCAGCCCACCTTAGACCTTAGCTCACCTGTAACATGGAACAAAGACATGTTCTGTTTGGACCAGCAGAGCAATACAAGTAAACATGACATCATCGGATCAGCCTGGACCTTCTAGTTCCTGGAACCTTCTGAACTAAAAGGAGCTGACCTCTGACCTCAGGCTGTTCTCACCGTTCTCAGACTGCCACCAGGTCTTCAGTCTGTTGGGAGCGAACGTGGTGACGACGTTGTCGATGCGATGGCCGCTGGTCGGACTCGTCAGCACGTCGTACGGCAAAGAAGAGTCACACATGAAACACTTCTTCTCCTCCTGGTTCAGGGCAGACAAGACACATTACTTCTTCAATGGTATCATTATTTTCCTGTTTACTTTAATGATTATGATCAGATGTATGTATTCTTTCTTATTCTTATGCATTAGCAACACAAGTGTATTGACATTGAGCAAGAGAGAGGGATAGGCAGACCGAGGGGGAGGAAAGGGTTAACACTGAGGTGAATTCCTCAGATTCTTCTGTGGTCTCGGTCAGTGGAGATAAGAGGAAACCTTCTCACCACAGCTTCTTTGCTTTTGTAAAACCAACTGCTGATCTAGGATTCATTTCCTAATATTGGCCATGTATGCATACGCATACAGGAATTTGCTCTCTTACATACACAGAAATAGACAACAAAAACAAACATGGACAACAAAGTAGAACAGAGGTAAGTATAAACATTTAGCTACCGTGTACAAATATAAATGTATATATTTAAAAGTATATATGAATATAAAAACACCACAACACTGACAGTGAAATGAAGGAAATAGTACAGTAGGACCAGGGTAGGACATTTACATATTCTTTAGGGGGCAATGTTTGCCCCCACTGACTGAAATCCAGGGGCATTTAAAACAAAAATGGGGGCATTTTTGAAACTTGTGAAATAACATTTAACCTTTGTTCAAAATAATAAATATACTTATTTAGGCTCACAGTGTTTCCCCTACCATTATACTTTTTTTTTTCTATACCGGCAGATCACAACAGAAGTAATTTAAGGTTCCCTTTCCCAAAGAACCTTGTTCTGTTATTAAACAAACTAAACGGCCTTATGTTATTGATCTTATCTACACAACGTCATGTCATTGGTTAGGGTTAGGATCTTGGTTAGGGTTAGGATCCGCAGAGCGGAGCCAGTTATTATATTTAATAAACTGTGTCAGATACAGTTTATTAAATATAATAGTCGCTCCCTACAGTTAATATTAGCGTTCAGACTCTGTAGGAGTAAAGTTATTATGTTTTATTAACATGATGAGGTCACAGACAGAAAGCTATGTTTCCTCCTGCTGTCGAGCTCTGAGCTCTGGAACCAGTTTCCCAGAGATGAAACCAGTGTGTGATGGTTCCACTGGAACCGGAAGCTCTGTGGTCAAGACAAGAGAACTAAACTGGGATTCCACAGTCACAGCTTCACACTGAGCATGCTCAGTTTACACAGAAACATCTGGACAAACATCTGTCTGCTGTCGCAGCACAGTGTTTCCTTCTAGGGAGGTAGTTTACACAGGAAACACTGCAGACTGTCTCACACACACACACACGCGCACACACACACACACGCACACACACACACACACGCACACACACACACACACACACACACACACGGTGACTAACCCCGACAGTGTTTTTGTTTCTTCTTAACTTTGATTGGACGGTCAGTGTGTTTAGTTAAAGTGTGAGTGTGTGTGTGTGTGTGTGTGTGTGTGTGAGTGTGAGTGTGAGTAAGCGGTTATTCAAAGGTTTCTTAAGGAATAACATCTTCTCTCTGAATGATCAGCCAGTCTGAGTCTTAGACTTCTGAAAGTCTTCAATGATGTGTTGAGCAGTGTTAATGTGTTAATGTGTTGTTGTTTACCTGCAGGTTGTGTTGTTGTTTATCTGCAGGTTGTGTAGTTAATGTGTTGTTGTTTACCTGCAGGTTGTGTTGTTGTTTATCTGCATGTTGTGTTGTTAATGTCTTGTTGTTTACCTGCAGGTTGTGTTGTTGTTTATCTGCATGTTGTGTTGTTAATGTCTTGTTGTTTACCTGCATGTTGTGTTGTTAATGTGTTGTTGTTTACCTGCAGGTTGTGTTGTTGTTTATCTGCAGGTTGTGTAGTTAATGTGTTGTTGTTTACCTGCAGGTTGTGTTGTTGTTTATCTGCAGGTTGTGTAGTTAATGTGTTGTTGTTTACCTGCAGGTTGTGTTGTTGTTTATCTGCAGGTTGTGTAGTTAATGTGTTGTTGTTTACCTGCAGGTTGTGTTGTTGTTTACCTGCAGGTTGTGTTGTTGTTTATCTGCAGGTTGTGTAGTTAATGTGTTGTTGTTTACCTGCAGGTTGTGTTGTTGTTTACCTGCATGTTGTGTAGTTAATGTGTTGTTGTTTACCTGCAGGTTGTGTTGTTGTTTATCTGCATGTTGTGTTGTTAATGTCTTGTTGTTTACCTGCAGGTTGTGTTGTTAATGTGTTGTTGTTTACCTGCATGTTGTGTTGTTAATGTCGAGTTGTTTATCTGCATGTTGTGTTGTTAATGTCTTGTTGTTTACCTGCATGTTGTGTTGTTAATGTCGTGTTGTTTATCTGCATGTTGTGTTGTTAATGTGTTGTTGTTTACCTGCATGTTGTGTTGTTAATGTCTTGTTGTTTACCTGCAGGTTGTGTTGTTAATGTCTTGTTGTTTACCTGCAGGTTGTGTTGTTAATGTCTTGTTGTTTACCTGCAGGTTGTGTTGTTGTTTACCTGCAGTTTGTGTTGTTAATGTGTTGTTGTTTACCTGCAGTTTGTGTTGTTAATGTGTTGTTGTTTACCTGCAGGTTGTGTTGTTAATGTGTTGTTGTTTACCTGCAGGTTGTGTTGTTAATGTGTTGTTGTTTACCTGCAGTTTGTGTTGTTAATGTGTTGTTGTTTACCTGCAGGTTGTGTTGTTAATGTGTTGTTGTTTACCTGCAGTTTGTGTTGTTAATGTGTTGTTGTTTACCTGCAGGTTGTGTTGTTAATGTGTTGTTGTTTATCTGCATGTTGTGTTGTTAATATCTTGTTGTTTACCTGCAGGTTGTGTTGTTAATGTGTTGTTGTTTACCTGCAGGTTGTGTTGTTAATGTGTTGTTGTTTATCTGCATGTTGTGTTGTTAATGTCTTGTTGTTTACCTGCAGGTGGCTGACGATGCAGAACGGTTCGGGTCGGTTCATTCCACAGGTGGAAGTGGATGACAGTTGGTGGGCTCGGCCAATCAGAAGGTCTCCTGTTGCCGGGTAACAGCTGCCCTCTGTGCACACGTCACTGAACTCCGGGAGGCCGCCGTCATCCTGAGAGCAGATGAATACCTGCAGGACTGAGAGCAGAGGTTCTGGTGAACGTGGTTTATGGGGTCCAGGCAGTGGCGGGCCGTGGACTTGGTACCTACGCATGCACTGTGTCTTTAGTTTAAGAGCTGGTCAATGAGAAAATGAGCTAATAGGGGGAAATAATTATAATGCATGTAGTGTATTTGTGAAAAACAATTACACTCGCCGGGCGACGCTCGCCGGGCGACGCTCGCCGGGCGAAGGCTCTCCGGGCGAAGGCTCGCCGGGCGACGCTCGCCGGGCGAAGGCTCGCCGGGCGCCGCTCGCCGGGCGCCGCTCGCCGGGCGCCGCTCTCCGGGCGAAGGCTCTCCGGGCGACGCTCTCCGGGCGACGGCTCGCCGGGCGACGCTCTCCGGGCGCCGCTCTCCGGGCGAAGGCTCGCCGGGCGCCGCTCTCCGGGCGAAGGCTCGCCGGGCGACGCTCTCCGGGCGCCGCTCTCCGGGCGAAGGCTCGCCGGGCGCCGCTCTCCGGGCGAAGGCTCGCCGGGCGACGCTCTCCGGGCGAAGGCTCGCCGGGCGACGCTCTCCGGGCGAAGGCTCGCCGGGCGACGCTCTCCGGGCGAAGGCTCGCCGGGCGACGCTCTCCGGGCGAAGGCTCGCCGGGCGGCGCTCTCCGGGCGAAGGCTCGCCGGGCGACGCTCTCCGGGCGACGGCTCGCCGGGCGACGCTCGCCGGGCGCCGCTCGCCGGGCGCCGCTCTCCGGGCGAAGGCTCTCCGGGCGACGCTCTCCGGGCGACGGCTCGCCGGGCGACGCTCTCCGGGCGCCGCTCTCCGGGCGAAGGCTCGCCGGGCGCCGCTCTCCGGGCGAAGGCTCGCCGGGCGACGCTCTCCGGGCGCCGCTCTCCGGGCGAAGGCTCGCCGGGCGCCGCTCTCCGGGCGAAGGCTCGCCGGGCGACGCTCTCCGGGCGAAGGCTCGCCGGGCGACGCTCTCCGGGCGAAGGCTCGCCGGGCGACGCTCTCCGGGCGAAGGCTCGCCGGGCGACGCTCTCCGGGCGAAGGCTCGCCGGGCGCCGCTCTCCGGGCGAAGGCTCGCCGGGCGACGCTCTCCGGGCGACGGCTCTCCGGGCGACGGCTCGCCGGGCGACGCTCTCAGTCCAAACATCAAACCATAATTGGTTTGATGTTTGCATTTGTTTGAAATAATAAATATTGACTATGAGGAACTAATGATCCAGTTTAACAGACGAGTAGCCATGGGGGAGGGGCTTAGTGACATCATCAGTGGCGTAGCTCATTTACATACAGGTCCTGGGTCAGACTCTTACTGATCTCTGGTCAGATCTCATCACAGAAATCATTTCATCAGTGAACATCTGATCC
>JBAMJR010000393.1:237500-300000 GCA_038501785.1 Myoxocephalus aenaeus
CACATGCTCTCAATATAATTAACTCAAGTTATCATAACATGAACTCAGAGACCACACCCTTCTCAAGGTGAAAACACTCAGCCTGAAAATTGTTAACACACCAATCAGAATTGGGGGTCAATAAATAGAGCTTGGAGGCATGCTCATGTCCTTTGGAACAATGGATCCTAACCATGCAGAGGTTGAGAGACAAGAGAGAGGAAGACCAAGAGGGAGAGGAAGAGGGAGAGGGAGAGGCAGAGGCAGAGGACAGCAAAGACAAGTAATTTCTGATGACTCCGTGCCACAGTTGTTCATCATGTGGTGGTACATGGGAGGACAATGAAAGAAGCTGGCCAACTAGTCCAGCCAAACTTAAGCCGTTTCACAGTTGCATCCATTGTTCGTACTTTCAGGAGGGAAAACAGGTAATTTACCTCATTGTCACTATGTATTGTATCACAGTACATGCACAGTAATGTTGTAGTACATATAGACTGAATGTCCACCGTATGCTGTGTAGTTTTTACTACAGTATACTGTGCCACAGTACACCATAGGTCAGTAATGGTAATTTTTGCAGAACTGAGAGGCAGCCATCTATTGGAGGCAGGCGGCGATTGCTCACTGCTGAGCAGGAGACTGCCTTGGTAAATATGGTGATTGGCAATAATGCCATCACTTTGAGGGAGATTCAAACCCACATTATTGAAGACCAGGAAATATTTCAAGGGACTAACAGCATAAGCCTTTCCACCATTGACCGGGTAATACAGCGGAACCACATAAGGACGAAGCAACTTTACCGCGTGCCTTTTGAGAGGAATTCCGATAGGGTTAAGGAGCAACGATTCCAATATGTGCAGGTAATTGCACTGTACAGAAATGCTATACTATTCCAATACACATATATGTTTGAAGTAAAATTTGTGTTTTTTGATTCCTGTAGACAATGTTTGAGATGGATGCAATGGCTGACCCACACGAATACATCTTTATTGATGAAGCAGGGTTCAATCTCACAAAAAGGCGCAAAAGGGGCCGCGACATCATCGGACACCGTGCAATCATCCAAGTTCCCGGTCAGAGGGGGGCGACATCACCATGTGTGCAGCCATTAGCAACTGTGGCATCCTCCACCGCCATGCTGTACTGGGTCCACACAGCACTGCACTACTCCTTCAGTTTCTAGATCAGCTGCACAATAACATTCTCCAACAAGAAGGGGAGCCACGGCAACCAGAGCAAGCCCAATATGTTGTCATTTGGGATAACGTGAGCTTCCATCGGGCTGCTCTGGTTCGCACCTGGTTCAATGACCACCCCAGGTTCAGGGTCCTTTTTCTGCCAGCATACTTCCCTTTTCTGAATCCAATAGAGGAATTTTTCTCAGCATGGCGGTGGAGAGTCTATGACCACAACCCATACACACAGCACAATCTCCTGGAGGCAATGGTGAATGCATGTGAGGATATTTCTCTGAAATCTATCCAGGGTTGGATCAGACACACAAGGGGATATTTCCCACGCTGCCTGGCGAGAGAAGACATAATGTGTGACGTTGATGAAATACTATGGCCTGACCCTGACCTGAGACAAGATCATGCTGATATTGATGCCGATGCTGATGAACCTGTATATGTGCTCAATCTGGAAGTGCTGTGAATAAACCCTATTATTGACATTTTGGTGGCAGTGTGTTGAATTAATCCCTCCTGTGTGTAACAAACACTAATGTAGTCTGTGTTTTGACAGCTTGTGTGTATTGTCTGAGGGTAAAGACTGATTGGGACCCAGAAGTTAGATGTTTGGACTGTTGGGTGTGAGTTTTTAAAATTGTGTGTGAAGATTTGAAAAAATTGTGAGTTGTTCCAGGAATTGTGTTTTAGCAATTGAGAAAAACTGTAAGACAAAAGTGACTAACATATGGGTAAGGACCCCCAAATAGGTTGCATCGTGTATATCCTAAATTATAGTACATAATAAGTACACGATGCGAGGAAGTGTCAATACAATTTATATAGAAAAACAATCTCTTAAAGGTTCTCATGTCTGAAACTTTGGAAGTACTGGTTTGTGAACCTGTATTTTAGTATGTAGTAGTCAGTAGTATTAATGAAAACCTGTGTTGTAGTATATAGTACTCAGTAGTATTTATGTGGTGCAGTATTACAGTATGTAGTACTCAGTAGTATTAATGGGGTGCTGTATTACAGCATGTACTACTCAGTAGTATTATGAGGTACAGCTGACGTATCCTTCGGCCCGTTCGGAGATTTCCCGTCGAAGTGAATCCACAGTTTCTAACAACTTGGAGACCTCAGCGGCTTTGTCCTCTTTGTTCTTGATCAGCTGCTGGATCTTCTCCTCCAGATCTGACAACACACAGTACACTTATGACACTGGAATACAACAGTAGTACTGTTATAGTACAGTAGTGTTTCTGTTCAATGCATTTGTTATGATGTCACAATACAAGTCAAAGTACTAATAATACCTTGCAGCTGTTGGAGTTTGTCCTTCACCTGCTCCTTTACTTCCTCAGCCTCCTCCATCATCTTCCTCAGTCGTTCTCCAGCTTCATCTCCAACCAGCTGATTGGACCGTTTCTGGTTCAAAAGCTCAAACTGCTTCATCGCATCACGCAGTTCCTGTTGCACAAAGCAGGTGGTCAAGATTCTGGAGAAAGGGTACTACGTTCTCAATCTGTACCGCATACTGCATACTGCATACTGAATACTGAATACTGTGTACTGCATACTCAAACAGTATGTACTGCATACTGAATACTACATTCTCAATCTGTACTGGATACTGCATACTAAATACTATGTACTCAAACAGTATGTACTGCATACTGCGTACTACATTCTTAATCTTTACTGGATAATGCATACTGAATACTGTATAATAAAACAGTATGTACTGCATACTGCATACTGCATACTCAAACAGTATGTACTAACACAGAGCAATCACCTGGATCAGAAGACATGAATATATCATTAGAAACCCACAGGAGAGTGATTTCAGTAGAGGGCTGGACGTTGTCATAGTCTCTAGTGCGGCACTAAGTTGGTGGGCCACAACCTTCTCTACGATTTTTGATATACAAGGCATCGACAAGGGATCGAGCATATCAGTTCGGAGTATCCGGATACTCCGAAGTGCCTTCTTGGAGTCGGTGGCGACACCATAGTTCTCCTGGGAGACTTCAATGCTCACGTTGGCAATGACAGAGAAACCCGGAGGGGGGTGATTGGGAGGAACCCGGAGGGGGGTGATTGGGAGGAACCCGAGCAGTGTTTTGTTATTGGACTTCCTTGCTAGCCACGGTTTGTCCACAACGAACACCATGTTCGAACATAAGGAGGCTCATAAGTGTACCTCGTACCAGAACAGAGGCCTGAAATCAATGATCGACTTTGTAATCGTATCATCTGATCTGCAGCCGTATGTCTTGGACACTCGGGTGAAGAGAGGAGCAGATCTGTCAGCTGATCACCACCTAGTGGGGAGTTGGATCAGATGGCGGGGAGCCAGCTAGAAAGACCTGGCAAGCCCAAACGTGTAGTGAGGGTGAACTGGGAACGTCTGGCAGAGAATCCTGTCCGGAGGTCTTCAACTCCCACCTCCAGAAGAACTTCTCACACTTCCCAAGGGAGGCTAGGGACATAGAATACAAGTGGTCCATGTTCAAAGCCTCTATTGTGGACGCGGCCGCTAGGAGCTGTGGTCGGAAGGTCATCGATGTCGTGGCGGTAACCCGAGAACCCGGACAAGCTGAAGAAGGAGGCCTTTCGGGCCTGGTTGGCCCTTCTGAAGCAGCTGCGGTAGTCGAGGATGCTAAAACTCGGGCATGGGAGGAGTTTGTGGAGACCATGTAGAAGGCGATAGATTCTTAAGTATTTAGGTAGTAAGAAATTAGAGAAGTCAGTCATCGTCGAGCCAGCGGTAGTCAAATCAACCACAACAACTTCCATGTCGCTTCGACCGCTTGTCGAACCTCAGATTCAAGCGGAGCAATGCAGATTCCGTCCCGGTCGTGGAACAGTGGACCAGCTCTTTACCCTCGCAAGACTACTGGAGGGGTTCTGGGAGTTGTCTACATGTCTACATGAGTCTACATGTGCTGCACCGGACCATCTTGGTGAAGAGGGCGCTGAGCCGGAAGGAGACACTCTCAAATGACTGTGTCAGTAGTCGTACTGGTTCTGTGTCAGTAGTCGTACTGGTTCTGTGGCAGTAGTCTTACTGGTTCTGTGGCAGTAGTCTGGTTTAAAGCAGAGTCCGCAGCCTCTCTGGAATCTTTTGCCGTCGCTCTGTTCTGCTCAGTTTTCCTCCTCAGAGCTTCGATCTCGTTCTGCAGATCTTCAGATCTACGATTCATCAGCTTTGTCTCAATGTCGTTTAGTTTGTCATTCATCTAAAAAAAAAAAAACATAAAATAACTTATTGAAACACTCAACAGCAGGCAGGGCTGAATTCAATGGAAAGATGTTTGATCTTTACGTCTTTGATTTGGTTTTTGGCCATGCCCTTGTCTTGGCTGCCGGTGTCCAGGTCATCGTTGGCTTTGTCCTGAGCTTTCTCTGCTCCATAAATATCTCTCCGGATCTCGGTCACATCGATGTTCTTTGTCCGCTCCCTCAACATAAGAAACAATAACAAGACAGCTTCAAAATACAAAGTTGTCTTCATGAAGACCCTGTGGTCAGATATGAGACTAGTGAGGTCACTAAACGATAAGCTAGATAAACCACTGGGCTTCATCCTCCAGGGAAGGGAATGCTAACAGACCTTTCATGTTTCCCAAGAGTCAAGGCTTGTAGGCACGTTGTTTCAGGACCATGTTTTGTTATATCAGTTGAAATTAGGTTACATGTTTTATTAGAAAGTTTCCAACTTTGAGTTTCGTGTTCAAGTTTTATTCAGATTGTTATACAAGTTTCATGGTTTGGTTTAAGTTAAAACTGTAAAATCTTTGTTTTCAACATGTTGGCTGAGTGATGAACATTCTCATTACAGTTCACTAAAGTAAGGTTTCTTTGGCTGGAATCTTGCAAATGCCAATAGGAGCAAAGAATGGAGACACACATTATCCATCTCTACTTACTGTTCTACTCCTAAGTTTGAAATATATGTATGTTTTAGTTTAAGTCTTTTTGGTTAAAGTTGAGTGTTTTAGTTAAAATGTTGTGTTCTTGTTAAAGTTTAGTGTTTTCATAATAGTTTTGGTTGAAGTTTCACGTTCTATATTTAGTGAGTGCGTGAGATAGTTAGTGAGTGAGTGAGTGAGTGAGTGAGTGAGTTAGTGAGTGAGCTAGTTAGTGAGTGAGTGAGATAGTTAGTGAGTGAGTGAGTGAGTGAGTGAGTTAGTTAGTGAGATAGTTAGTGAGTGAGATAGTTAGTGAGTGAGTTAGTTAGTGAGCTAGTTAGTTAGTTAGTGAGTGAGATAGTTAGTGAGTGAGATAGTTAGTGAGTTAGTGAGTGAGTGAGTGAGTGAGTTAGTTAGTTAGTTAGTGAGATAGTTAGTGAGTGAGATAGTTAGTGAGTGAGTTAGTTAGTGAGATAGTGAGTGAGATAGTTAGTGAGTGAGTGAGTGAGTGAGTGAGTGAGTTAGTTAAATAGTTAGTTAGTGAGATAGTTAGTGAGTGAGATAGTTAGTTAGTGAGTTAGTTAGTGAGCTAGTTAGTTAGTTAGTGAGATAGTTAGTTAGTGAGTGAGATAGTTAGTGAGTTAGAGTGAGTGAGTGAGTTAGTTAGTTAGTTAGTTAGTTAGTGAGATAGTTAGTTAGTTAGTGAGTAAGTGAGATAGTTAGTGAGTGAGATAGTTAGTTAGTGAGTGAGATAGTTAGTTAGTTAGTTAGTGAGTGAGATAGTTAGTGAGTGAGTTAGTTAGTGAGCTAGTGAGTGAGATAGTTAGTGAGTGAGTGAGTGAGTGAGTGAGTTAGTTAGTTAGTTAGTTAGTTAGTGAGATAGTTAGTGAGTGAGATAGTTAGTTAGTGAGTTAGTTAGTGAGCTAGTTAGTTAGTTAGTGAGATAGTTAGTTAGTGAGTGAGATAGTTAGTGAGTGAGTGAGTGAGTTAGTTAGTTAGTTAGTTAGTTAGTGAGATAGTTAGTTAGTTAGTGAGTAAGTGAGATAGTGAGTGAGATAGTTAGTTAGTGAGTGAGATAGTTAGTTAGTTAGTTAGTGAGTGAGATAGTTAGTGAGTGAGTTAGTTAGTGAGCTAGTTAGTTAGTTAGTGAGATAGTTAGTGAGTGAGTTAGTTAGTGAGCTAGTTAGTTAGTGAGTGAGATAGTTAGTTAGTTAGTGAGTAAGTGAGATAGTTAGTGAGTGAGATAGTTAGTGAGTGAGTGAGATAGTTAGTTAGTTAGTGAGATAGTTAGTGAGTGAGTGAGATAGTTAGTGAGTGAGTGAGATAGTTAGTGAATGAGTGAGATAGTTAGTTAGTTAGTGAGTGAGATAGTTAGTGAATGAGATAGTGAGTGAGTGAGATAGTGAGTGAGCTAGTTAGTTAGTTAGTGAGTGAGATAGTTAGTGAGTGAGTGAGTGAGTGAGATAGTTAGTTAGTTAGTTAGTTAGTTAGTTAGTTAGTTAGTTAGTTAGTTAGTTAGTTAGTTAGTGAGTGAGCTAGTTAGTTTGTTAGTGAGTGAGTTAGTGAGATAGTTAGTTAGTTAGTTAGTTAGTTAGTTAGTTAGTTAGTTAGTTAGTTAGTTAGTTAGTTAGTGAGATAGTTAGTTAGTTAGTGAGATAGTTAGTTAGTTAGTTATTGAGTGAGATAGTTAGTTAGTTAGTGAGTTAGTGAGTGAGATAGTTAGTTAGTGAGTGAGTGAGTGAGTGAGTGAGTGAGTGAGTGAGTGAGTGAGTTAGTTAGTTAGTTAAGGTCCACAGATGTTTAGATGTGGAGACGCTTTCAGATACTGACTTGAGCTGCTGAGCTTCCTGCAGCAGGGTCCGGGCAGTCTTGGTGTGCTCCTCCAGGTTTTTGGGGGGATTGTTCGGGTTGAACAACAGATTATTGATATCATTGATCAATGATCGGATCTGATCTGGTGATCGCGTCAGCTGGATGTCCAGAACAGCTTGGGCCATTTTCTCGATGTCTTCTGGAGGAACCATCTCATCTGCCAGGGAGGAAACCTGATTAATAATGTTTTAGTATCTGTATATATGAACTTTGTTCCATATAATATCATGAGGTGCAATAACCTGCTCAAATATTTGTTTTATCTATGTTTTCTTGTGATGACAATAACACTGGCTGGCTGGTTGTGTTATGAACGCTTCAGTAAAACATACATCTACCATATGAAAGGTTCAGGTGCAGAAAGACACATCCCGTTGTTGTGTTTAAGGAAACAGTTCAGATCTGCTGCTGTAGGACGTGATCTTCCTTTCCTCTAGTTAAATGAGGCTGCGGATACTTTACGATAAGGAATAATTCTGTGTTGTTGTCATGTTGGAGTTATTATATTTAGAGTCATTATTACCACTGAGATCTTTCTTAAAGCTGATATATGACTATATGAGTATGAGCTCAACAATACAGTTTCTCATCTGTAAAAGGGATCAAAGGGCCACAAGATGAGGACTAGGTTCCTGCAGTGACCTGAACACTGACCTATGAGGTAGTCTTTGACTTTCTGGATGAGCTCCTTGGTTTTATTTTTCTCTCTCTTGAGGGAGTCAATGTTGTTGTGGATCTGGTCCTGAAGGTCTTTGGCCTGGTCTTTGGTTTCCTGAGCTTGCTGTTTGGCATCGTTGATCTGACACAAAATACAGAGTTAAATATGTATTGAACAGTGAAGCAGTAAAGCGACCAGCAATCTAGAGATGTGCATTTAACCATCGTAAGCATGAGAAGCAGTGGGCTGCTGTGAAGCGTCCGGGGGGAAACTTGGGGTTCAGAGTCTTGAACACACGGCATGTGAACAAGTAGAAAAGAAACAAGGCGCAGAGAAGAAAGACACCCATATATGTTTTGAAATGTGAATTCTTCAGGCATGAAGCCGTTGGGTAACGTTGTTTAGTTCCTGGATAATATATTTGTATCAGTTTACAATCCGTTTGTACTTCAAGTGACTGAAGAGTTTACTGATTCATTGTTGGCCTTTTAAATGTGTGAGATTATGAAGCAAGCCATTTATAAATCTAAACCTACCTTGTTCTTGGCCTCCTGCAGACGGGATGGGAGGGTGAGGAGTTGCTCCTTCACTCTCTCTGCTGTCTCTGAAGCTTTCTGACTGACTGGAATGACTCCATCACAGTTTGGACCTCCACATTTCCTTTTTCCCAAATCCAGAACACACAGAGCTCCACCACATCCTGAGCAGTCCTCCAGACGTGGTCCTCCACAGATCTGCATCAGACCACAATACAATGGTGGAAGGTCACGAAGAGGCTCATTCACCTCACTGACACCACTATTAGCTCATGCTGCTCTGATTGGCCCTGGGTGGCAGTTACCACTCGGTTGAGATTGGCCACGCTGAGCTCTTGGACCTTCTTCTCCAGCAGTGCCGTGTCTCCTCTGCTGCTGCGCATGTTCAGTTTGTGTTTGACTTCCTGCCTGCTGTCCATGGAGTCCTCCACAGCGTTGGTGGCGTTCCTCACTCTCTGCTCGTCCAACATGAAGGCTTCATGAAGCTTCTGGATGTCATCCAGCAGCTCTACAACGGGATCAGGGAAGACAACGAGTCCACAGATCAGCTGAAGAAGAACAAGTGCATGAAGCAGCACAATCGCTTCTGTAGATGTGTTTCATGAGGAAGCAGCAGACAGAGGAAGACATGTGTTACATGAGGAAGCATCAGACAGAGGAAGACATGTTTCATAAGGAAGCACCAGACAGAGGAAGACATGTTTCATAAGGAAGCACCAGACAGAGGAAGACATGTTTCATAAGGAAGCACCAGACAGAGGAAGAAATGCGTTTCATGAGGAAGCAGCAGACAGAGGAAGACATGTTTCATAAGGAAGCAGCAGACAGAGGAAGACATGTTTCATAAGGAAGCAGCAGACAGAGGAAGACATGTGTTTCATGAGGAAGCAGCAGGCAGAGGAAGACATGTTTCATAAGGAAGCACCAGACAGAGGAAGACATGTTTCATGAGGAAGCACCAGACAGAGGAAGACATGTTTCATGAGGAAGCACCAGACAGAGGAAGACATGTTTCATAAGGAAGCAGCAGACAGAGGAAGACATGTGTTTCATGAGGAAGCAGCAGGCAGAGGAAGACATGTTTCATAAGGAAGCACCAGACAGAGGAAGAAATGTTTCATAAGGAAGCAGCAGGCAAAGGAAGACATGTTTCATAAGGAAGCACCAGACAGAGGAAGACATGTTTCATAAGGAAGCACCAGACAGAGGAAGATATGTGTTTGATGAGGAAGCACCAGACAGAGGAAGACATGTTTCATAAGGAAGCACCAGACAGAGGAAGACATGTTTCATAAGGAAGCACCAGACAGAGGAACACCTGTTTCATGAGGAAGCAGCAAGCAGAGGAAGACATGTTTCATGAGGAAGCATCAGGCAGAGGAAGACATGTTTCATGAGGAAGCAGCAGGCAGAGGAAGACATGTTTCATGAGGAAGCACGAGACAGAGAAAGACATGTTTCATGAGGAAGCATCAGACAGAGGAAGACATGTTTCATGAGGAAGCACCAGACAGAGGAAGACATGTGTTTCATAAGGAAGAAGCAAACAGAGGAAGCAGAAGCAAGATGTGGAAGGAGCGTCTTCAAAATTACATGTTCAAAATTAAAATCAGAGGAGAGAACAATGTCCAGGGTTGGACTTCACAACCTTTATAGAAAGTAAAGAGGAATCAGAGGGGCAGCGTACAGGACATGTATGTCAAAATCACTCCAAATCAAGACTCACAGCAGCAGCTTAGAGATGAGAGAGTCTGTAGATTCCAACACAAAGTAAAGGGGCCTTTCCATTCATCACCAAACTGGAACAGGATCAGTGCACCACCAATACATCTGCTTCCACCACCAAGAGGTCTGCTTTCACCACCAAGTGTTCAGTTTCCACCACCAATAGGTCTGCTTCCACCACCAAGAGGTCTGCTTCCACCACAAAGAGGTCTGCTTCCACCACAAAGAGGTCTGTCTCCACCCTGGATGGCCTCCGTAACAACTGGTCTGTAGTAGACCACCCTGTCACTGAGTGACTGTGGGTCAGGTGCTAGAACACAATGAAGTGAAGGGGCATCAGAAAAGGCCTATCCAGAACATCACTGTACCGTCCGGGTATTCCTCTTCATCGTCTGGACTCTGCAGAAGTTTCTCCTTCAGGCTGTTCAGCAGCTTCCTGAACTCCAGACCAACGTTGTCCATCTCCGTGTTTAGGAGAGCAGACGGGTCGATCACGATCACGTTTGGGTCGATGGCGTTGTGCAGCTTCCTGTGAGGAGGAAAGTTTTTCAGAAGGTTTGTTTCTTGAGTTTAACCTTATCACCCTAACCCTTAACCAGTAATCACTTAGTAATCAACGATGTTGAGTCCTATTTAAAACTGTTGGCTAAAGATAAACGTAAATACAGTAAGATTGTAATACACGTCGGCGGTAATGACTCCCGACTTCGCCAGTCGGAGGTCACTAAAATCAATGTGGAGTCGGTGTGTGCTAAACAATGGCGGACTCCGTAGTTTTCTCTGGCCCGCTCCCAAACACGGTGACTGATGAGATGTATAGCCGCATGTCAACTTTCCACCGTTGGTTGTCACGGTGGTGTCCAGCAAACAATGTGGGCTTCGTAGATAACTGGCGGTCTTTCCGGGGAAACCCAGGTCTGATTAGGGGTGACGGCATTCATCCCACTTCGAATGGAGCGGATCTCCTTTCTGCAAATATGACCAAGTTTATTGGTCGACTTTGTGCATGACAGACCAGGAAGCAGAAGCAGAGTTGTAGTCTTACACACTTCTCTGCATTCTCTGCATTTTCTTTAGGGCAGCTGCCAACCTTTAACTCTATAGAGACTGTGTCTGTCCCACGGCCACTTAAATTAATTAAATCAAAAGTAACCAAAGAGGAGTTATAGAAAATAACCTCAAAAAGGTTAACACCACTATTGCAAAAGTGCAACACGATAGGAGAATTAAATGTGGACTTGTTCTTAATCTTTCACATCCAACCTGGAAAACAGTACAGCCGATTCGGTATACCAGATACGTACTCAGAATTTATTGTTTTTGTCAAGTTTGGTCCTTATCAGCCCTAGCAACAGCCGTTGCTTTCTGGCAGCTCGCGACGTCAATACTTTACACACAGTGATCCCACTACTAATGGAACATTCTCTACGGTTACATATGTGGTACGAAATCCGCCGTTGTTAGGGGTACTAAATTAGCTAAATAGTGGAACGTTATAATCGCTCAGTCATGTTGAGGAGCTTACCTAATTACGTAATTATAAAAATATAGCGATCTTTTTTTTAAATGTAGTCCATCGTTTCTCTTCTCACAAGGGTTTACAGTACTTTAGCCATTTACATTTATTAAATCGGACCTGTGGCTGATGATTTAGAAGCGTTTGAGTATTTAAAAAACACTTCCTCATTATCGAAAAATCTGGAAAAAAAAACTTGTATTATTATTGTAGGGGATTTCAATATTCATGTGGATGTCAGCAGTGATAGCCTTAGTGTTGCGTTTAGCTCATTGTTGGATACGATTGGCTTCTGTCAGAGAGTACAGGAACCGACTCACTGCTTTAACCACACCCTCCACCTTGTTCTTACATAAGGTATTGACGTGGAGCATTTAGTAGTGTTTCCACAGAACCCTCTTTTATCAGACCATTGCCTTATAACTTTTGAGTTTATACTACCGGATTGTACAGCGTTAGGCAAGAGTTTTTACACCAGATGTCTAACTGACGGTGCTGTTGCTAGATTTAAGGAAGCGATTCCTTCTGTATTTGATTCATTACCATGTCTCAATACAACACAGGACTCCTCTGCTAACTTTACTCCCTCCCAGATTGATCAGTTCGTCGATGGTGTTACTGGCTCACTGAGAGTGACTCTGGACTCGATAGCCCTTCTAAAAAAGAGGATCAAAGGAGGCTCGCTCCATGGTACAACCCTCAGACCCTCAGACCCGTCGTTGGAATGATCACTGGTGGGGCTGAGACGGCGTACAGGAGAGAGGTGGCGGAACTCACCCCCCAGAACAACTGAAGAATTGATTGCAGGCATCGACTTATTTTCCGAGAGCCCTTCACGTCACTTCCGACGGTAAGCGTATTGCGTCACTTCCGGTTCCACCGTGTGTGTTGATAACGTACTTGTCTCAGCTCCAGCTAAACCGAGCTAATTGTGTGATATTCTCCAGTACAAGCGCCTGATCACCTGCTGTACATCTTTCACATCTAAACACTCAACTCTCTTCTTCTTTTAGCGGCTCACCGCCTGCATCTAACTGTCCTGTTTTCACTTTGTTTGTTCTGCTGATCGTTAGCTACCTCACTTAGCAGCTAGCGATGTCTTCCTCCTCTCCCTCTTCTGCTCTCTCCTGCTCAGCGTGTCACATGTTTAGCTATTCCCCTGCCTTCTTTAATGATAACGATACATGTAAGAAGTGTAGTTTATTTGCTAGGTTGGAGGCAGGTCTCAGTGGGTTAGATGCACGGCTCCGCACCATTGAAGCTCAGACGTTAGCTACGATAGCCATCCCAACTCCCATAGTCGGTGCGGACCAACTAGCTTTAGCTTCTGATAACGTTAACTGTTCCCCGGCAGCCCCCGAGCAGCCGAGGGACTGGGTGACTGTACGAGGGAGGCAGAAGCCGGGATCTAAGCAGTCCTCTGGACACCGCCACCCTCTCCCCGTTTCTAGCCTCTCGCCACTCAGCGGCACTGAGAAACCAACCTTGGTTGTCGGGAGCTCAATTGTTAGAAACGTGAAGATTGCGAAACCAGGGACCACAGTCAAATGTATTTCTGGGGCCAGGGCGGGCGACGTTGAGTCCTATTTAAAACTGTTGGCTAAAGACAAACGTAAATACAGTGAGATTGTAATACACGTCGGCTTTAATGACTCCCGGCTTCGCCACTCGGAAGTCACTAAAATCGGCGTGGAGTCGGTGTGTGCTTACGCCAAAACAATGGCGGACTCGGTAGTCTTCTCTGGCCCGCTCCCAAACACGGTGACTGATGAGATGTATAGCCGCATGTCAACTTTCCACCGTTGGTTGTCACGGTGGTGTCCAGCAAACAATGTGGGCTTCGTAGATAACTGGCGGTCTTTCCGGGGAAACCCAGGTCTGATTAGGGGTGACGGCATCCATCCCACTTCGGATGGAGCGGATCTCCTTTCTGCAAATATGACCAAGCTTATTGGTCGACCTCGTACATGACAGACCAGGAAGCAGAAGCAGAGTTGTAGTCTTACACCCTTCTCTGCACTTCCTGCATTTTCTTTAGGGCAGCTGCCCACTTTTAACTCTATAGAGACTGTGTCTGTCTCACGGCCACTTCAATTAATTAAATCAAAAGTAACCAAAAGAGGAGTTATAGAAAACAACCTCATAAAGGTTAACACCACTACTGCAATAGTGCAACACGATAGGAGAATTAAATGTGGACTCCTAAATATTAGATCTTTGTCTTCTAAAGCTGTATTAGTAAATGAATTAATATCTGACAACCATATTGATGTATTTTGTCTTACTGAAACCTGGCTGAGACATGAGGAATATGTCAGCCTAAATGAATCTACTCCTCCAAGTCATGTTAATATGCACATTCCTCGAGACACCGGCCGAGGAGGTGGAGTAGCTGCCATCTTTGACTCGGGTCTGCTGATGGGTCCTAAACCTGGATTGAACTGCAACTCATTTGAAAGCCTCGTTCTTAGTATTTCACATCCAACCTGGAAAACAGTACAGCCGATTCTGTTTGTCGTGGTATACCGAGCACCAGGTTTGTACTCCGAATTTATATCTGAATTTTCTGAGTTTGTCAAGTTTGGTCCTTAAGACTGATAAGGTTATTATTGTAGGGGATTTCAATATTCATGTGGATGTTAGCAATGATAGCCTTAGTGTTGCATTTAGCTTATTGTTAGATTCGATTGGCTTCTGTCAGAGAGTACAGGAACCGACTCACTGCTTTAACCACACCCTCAACCTTGTTCTTACATATGGCATTGATGTGGAGCATTTAGTAGTGTTTCCATAGAACCCTCTTTTATCAGACCATTGCCTTATAACTTTTGAGTTTATGCTACCAGATTGTACAGCGTTAGGCAAGAGTTTTTACACCAGATGTCTAACTGACGGTGCTGTTGCTAGATTTAAGGAAGCGATTCCTTCTGTATTTAATTCATTACCATGTCTCAATATAACAGATGACTCCTGTGCTAACTTTACTCCCTCCCAGATTGATCAGCTCGTCGATGGTGCTACTGGCTCACTGAGAGTGACACTGGACTCGATAGCCCCTCTAAAAAAGAGGATTATTAAGCAAAGGAGGCTCGCTCCATGGTACAACCCTCAGACCCGCATATTGAAGCAAGCATCACGGAAGCTTGAGGGCATATGGCGCTCCAACGGTCTGGAGGAGTCCCGGTTGGTTTGGCGGGATAGTCTGAGAACATATAGATGAATAAAGATGGCGCCGTGCCAGCGGCTGCCTGTCGCCGTAGCTGCCTGTATGTTTTCTCTTTTACTTTATTTTTTCCACTTTTCCTCTCTTTTTCTTTTTCTTTTATTCCATGTTTGGTTTAAATTACGAGTAGACAACGGACCGTAACTTTTTCGCAACTTTCTCGTGGCTTTTTTGATTACTCTTCCGTTTGTAACTGAGAGCCACAAACATAACAATGACTGGGACCATTGTTTTCTCACGCGCTCAGCTGATCGCGCTGTGCAAACCGCAGCCTGGAGCCGGGCCTGTGATCCCTTTGGAGCTACGGAGAAGGGCTCGGGGCTGCAGGTCGGGTGCTAAGAGGAGGGCTAAAACGAGGAAATACAAACCCTCGGTACCGGCGATTATAACGGGGAACGTGAGGTCGTTGGCGAATAAGACGGACGAGCTCGGCGCGCTGGTAATGACTGAGAGGATCTTCCGTGAGTGCAGCATCTTGTGCTTCACAGAGACATGGCTGCATGCGGATTTTCCGGACCACAGCGCGTCGCTGCCCGGCTTCAGGACTGTACGGGCGGACAGAGACACTAAACTGAGCGGTAAAAAGAGAGGGGGAGGGATTGCAGTGTATGTGAACGAGAGGTGGTGCAATCCCGACCATGTGTGTGTGAAGGAGCATTTCTGCAGCCCGAACATTGAACTGTTAGCCGTGGGGATGCGCCCGTATTATTTGCCGAGGGAGTTCACGTCGGCCATTGTTGTCGCCGTTTACGTGCCACCATCAGCTGACGCTGAGGAAGCAGTGGACACCATCCACTCAACTGTGTCTGGACTGCTGAGTCAACAGCCTGGTGCTTTTATGACAATAACTGGTGACTTTAATCACACCACACTGGACAAAGCTCTGCCTACTTTTCTACAGTATGTAGACTGCCCCACAAGGAACAATAAAACTCTGGACCTCCTGTAAGCAAATACTAAGGATGCATACAGGGCCACTGCCCTTCCCCCCCTCGGCAGGTCTGATCATGACCTGGTCCTGCTGACACCCAAGTATGTTCCTCTTGTGCAGAGGCTGCCTGCGACCTCCAGGACTGTTAGGCGGTGGTCTCAGGAGGCTAATGACGCCCTGCAGGACTGCTTTGAGTCGACGGACTGGGATGTGCTGTGTGGACCACATGGGGAGGACATCAACAGCATGACTGACTGCATCACAGAATACATCAAGTTCTGTGAACACACCATCATTCCATCACGGACTGTGCGCTGCTTCCCCAACAACAAGCCCTGGATCACCAGGGACCTGAAGGCTCTTCTTAACAAGAAGAAAGCTGCTTTCAGGTCTGGGGACAGGGATGAGCTCAGGAGAGTCCAGCGCAACCTGAAGGTGAAGCTCAGGGAGGGCAAGGACTCCTACAGGAGGAAGCTGGAGGCCAAACTCCAGAAGAACAACACGAGGGAGGTGTGGTCCGGAATGAAGCAGATTACTGGCTTCAAGGTGGGAGGGAGACATCCAGGGGGCTCCCTGGAGAGGGCCAACGAGCTGAACTGTTTCTTCAACAGGTTTAGTTCACAGCCCCCATCCGTCTCCTCCACACAACTCACCTCCCATACTCCTCCACCTCTGCCCCCCCTGTTGAGCTGCACAATCACTGAGCCCTCAACATCCAATGGCTCTCCCACTGAGCCCTCAACAACAACAATGGGCTCTTCCACCCTCCCCCCTCTCTCTGTGACGACTGACCAGGTGAGAAGACAGCTGGAAAAACTCCACCAACGCAGAGCTGAAGGACCTAATGGCATCAGCCCCAGGGTCCTAAAGATCTGCGCCACCCAGCTGTCTGGTGTCCTGCAGCACCTCTACAACCTGAGCCTGAGGCTGGAGGAGGTCCCGGTGCTGTGGAAGACGTCGTGCCTGGTCCCTGTCCCAAAGAAGTCATCTCCATCTGGCCTCAATGACTACCGACCAGTTGCCCTCACCTCCCATGTGATGAAGGTGCTGGAGAGGCTGGTCTTGGCCCACCTCCGACCGCAGGTGAAATCGTCGCTGGACCCTCTGCAATTTGCTTACCAGCCTCATGTGGGAGTGGACGACGCCATCATCTACCTGCTGCAACGAGCTCAGTCGCACCTGGATGGAGCCGGTGTCTCTGTGAGAGTCACTTTCTTTGACTTCTCCAGTGCATTTAACACCATCCAACCACTGCTACTGAGTGAGAAGCTGCGGGTGGTGGGGGTAGACTCGTCCACCATCTCCTGGATCACTGACTACCTCACAGGTAGACCACAGTTTGTCAGAATGGGCCGTGTGCTGTCTGAAACGGTGGTCAGTGATGTTGGAGCCCCACAGGGAACTGTTCTGTCACCCTTCCTGTTCACCCTGTATACCACTGACTTCCAGTACAACACGGAGTCATGCCATCTGCAGAAGTACTCTGATGACTCTGCGGTGGTCGGGTGTATTAGGGATGGACGGGAGGAGGAGTACAGGGCAGTGGTGAGTGACTTTGTGGAGTGGGCCGGCGAGAATCACCTGCTGCTGAACGTGACCAAGACCAGAGAGATGGTGGTGGACTTCAGGAGGAAGGCGACTGCTCCTAGACCTCTGAGTGTTCTTGGAGAGGACGTGGACATGGTGGAGGAGTACAGATACCTGGGTGTTTCCATCGACAGCCGACTGAACTGGAAGAACAACATCAACGCTGTGTACAAGAAGGGGATGAGTCGACTCTTTTTCCTGAGGAAGCTTTGATCCTTTAATGTGTGCAGCAAGATGCTGGAGATGTTCTACCAGTCGGTTGTGGCCAGCGCCCTGTACTTCTCCATCGTCTGCTGGGGGAGCAGCATTGGAGCCGGTGACACCAACAGACTTAACAAGATAGTTAAGAAAGCCGGCTCCATCATTGGCTGCAGGCAGGAGTCTCTGGAACAGGTGGCGGAGAGGAGGACGCTGAAGAAACTTTTGTCCATATTGGACAACCCGGACCACCCTCTCCACCACCTGCTGCAGGGTCAGCGGAGCACTTTCTCGAGGAGATTCCTCACGCTCCGCTGCAACAAGGACAGATACAGGAGAACATTCCTGCCAACGGCATTACGGATTTATAATAAATCACCGCTTGCCAGATCCTCTGACTAACAACATGTATATATATATTTTTGCACAATCCCAGCTATTTCTATTTCTATTTTATTCTATTTTATTATTATTATTATTATTATTGTATATAAAATTTTGTTGTAAGTTGCTGCTACCCCGACACCAAATTTCCCCTCGGGGATTAATAAAGTATATATTCATTCATTCATTTTATTCATTCATTCATTCATTCATATAAGAAGGCCCTCCGTAATGCCAGAGGAGCCTACTACTCATCACTAATAGAGAAAAACAAGAGCAACCCTAGGTTTCTCTTTAGCACTGTGGCCAGGCTGGCTGAGAGTCATAGCTCGGTGGATCCGTGTATTCCTATAGACCTCAGTAGTAATGACTTTATGAACTTCTTCAATGATAAGATTATGGCTATTAGAGACAGGATCGGTGATCTCCTGCCCTCGACTACTGCCGGTCCATCCTCAGGTGTGATGACCATGGAGGAGGCTGTGAGCCCTGCTGTGCGTCTGGATGGATTTTTTACCATCAACCTCGACCAACTGTCTTCAATGGTTTCTACTTCTAAATCTTCTACCTGTCTCCTAGACCCTGTTCCGACTAAGCTGTTTAAAGAAGTTTTACCCTTAATTTGTGCCTCTGTACTAGATATTATCAATGGGTCTTTACTAATGGGTCATGTACCACAGTCTTTTAAAGTAGCTGTAATTAAACCTCTTCTTAAAAAGCCCACCCTGGATCCAGAGGTGTTGGCTAACTACAGACCTATCTCTAACCTTCCCTTCCTCTCTAAGATACTGGAGAAGGTAGTCGCAAATCAGTTTGGACATCGTGACCACGGTGCGGACCCTGAGGAGCCCCGCCTGACCGGAACTGAGGGTCCGAACCTCAGGGTCTCGTCGGGTTCCCGCTGCTGCCCCTGCGCCGCAGCTCACACCTCCAGTCGGCTGGCCAGACCCGACTGCCGCCTCCGTGCTGCTGCCATTCCAGGTCCCGACTGCCGCCTCCACGCCGCTCCCAGAGCTCGCCTCCGCCTGTGCGCCGCTGCCAGCCCGGGTCCTGCCGGCCCCCCGGCCTGTTCCGGCCCCCCGTGTCCGGCCTATTCCGGCCCCCCGTGTCCGGCCTATTCCGGCCCCCCGTGTCCGGCCTATTCCGGCCCCCCGCGTGCGCCCGATTCCGGCCCCCCGGGTCCTGCCGGTGCCCCAACCTGTTCCCGGCACCCCCGAGCCTAGTGCCACCGAGTCAAGTGTCCCCGCTGCAGCCGCTGCCGACACCGGGTTCCCCTTCAGTGTCCCCCCGACCTGCCCCAGTGTCCCCTCCAGAGTCCCGTTCCCCCTCAGTGTCCCCCTCAGTGTCAGGTTCCCCCTCCAGAGTCCCGTTGCCCTTCAGAGTCCCGTCCAGAGTCCCGCTCCCCCCCCAGAGCGCGGCTCTAGTGGCCGTCCTCCGGCCCGCACCCCGGAGCGCGTCCTCCTGCCTGGTGGCCGTCCTCCGGCCCGCCCCGCCCCCCGACTGCTTCAGCTCGCCTGGTGGCCGTCCTCCAGCTCGCCCCCCCGGACTGCTTCTGTCTTCTGGTCCCTCCTCCGTCGCCCCTCCACCCACCCTAGGGGACTGGGTTTTTTGTTTTGTTTTGGTCGTCTGGAATCTGCCCCTTGGGGGGGTACTGTAATGCCCTGCCTGTTAATTGTGTGTCTCCTGATTGTGATTCCCTTCACCTGCCCCCAGCCACTCCCATGTGTGTCCCCTGATTGTGATTTCGTACACCTGTGTTTCCCCTCTCATTCATATACAGTGTATGTGTGTGTATGTGTATATATATTTAAAAAAAATACTCCCCCGCTTTCCCTTGTCCCCCGTCAGACTGTCTTTTATTTCCTGTGTGTTCATGTTGTACGCCACCTCTGAGAGCTTTTGGATCTTGCCAATGCCTAGTTTTGTTTTGAGTTTTTGGCTAGTAAAGTACGTTTTGGATTTTTTATTTTGTTCTCAAACCTGCCTCCGGTCTCTTTCCTCTGCGCCTGAGTCTCTGCGCACCACACCGGGTCTTGACATATTGCTGATAGAGGACTTGTCTCTGTACTGGTCTTGTTAGTGCAGCATTTGACACCATTGACCATGACATCTTATTACAGAGACTAGACCAGTCGATTGGTATTAAAAGTACAGCACTAAACTGGTTTAAGTATTTATCAGATGATCTCAGTTTGTCTTTGTAAACGATGAGGCCGATGACCACCGGTGTTCGTCATGGAGTTCCACAAGGTTCTGTGCTTGGACCAATTTTATTCACCTTATATATGCTTCCTTTAGGCAATATTATCAGAAAACACGCCATAAACTTTCACTGCTATGCCGATGATACTCAACTATATCTGTCGATCAAGCCAGATGAAATCCACCAGGGCCCTGTTTTTCGTACCTGGCTTACTGAGTTAGCGGGCTAATTGTCAGGATAAGATGACGTAGATCAGGCTTATTCAGTTTCTCGAAGCAAGCTTAGATAAATCACCATAGCAACACAGCCAAAAATGTAAACCTGCTCCCGGGCAGGCTAACTGAAATTCACTGGATAAGCTGGCCACTCCCACCGGACAAAAAAGGCAGCTCACTTCCTCATTGATGAAGGAGCGATATTAGTTATATTAGTTTTATTGAGAGAGAGTTCTTTCAGATCGCCAAGATCCGTTCTCACATCATCATGACTTCCTGTACGCGGCGCTATAGATTCTGCCTTCAATGAATCTTTTATTTATGAGAGCTTCTTGAGCCGCGGACACTGATCACCACAGACGCAGCCGATCACCGTCTCACAGACAGAGACTCTCACCCGCTGCATGCCGCGCTGTTCTTAAGTTTATTTAGCGCTTAAGAAACTTATGGATGTGTTGAAAGCACTCATAATTATATGACAGTGTTATTAGTACACCATACATATCATTATTGTAGAACATGAATAAGGTGATCATGATAAGAATACAGAGAATCACACACAATTTCTTTTCACTGCTTCAATTGATTGAATTTCTGATTATGAATAATACATATACACTGATCCGCCCATACACATATTCAAACTCCTAGTTATATAGAAATATACACATACATGTATATACATATAGTACATGATTCATACGCGCATACAGTACATATATCCTCATAAGTATATATTTATTCGTAAATATAATCTGATTGATCTGGGTGATGAAGCACTTAAAATTTGCGGATACATTTTCCCAACACTGACATTTAACTTTTTTTTTGCGGCGCTTATGTCTCGCAGCGGGGCAGAGTTAAGCTGCGTTCACGGCAACAATGTTACAAAAACGTTGGAATATTCACAACGCGTTTGCTGTGAATGATTAAGGTATTGACTTCCTCATATGTCTTCATGATCATCTCCTGCTTCTCATCGGAGAAATAAAAAGAGGTTCCTCTGAGTTTATTTGCTATTGTACTGTTAGAACATCGTGGTGTCAGTGCTTGATTATTATCCCTTCTGAAGAGGAGCGGGCACGCGCATTTATCCAGAGGATTGACGTCTGGCTAGAATTAACGAGACCGTTTCTGCGCGGATCAGCCGTGAAGAAACCCAGATAGCCTGATGTCAATCATCTCGCTAATTTAAGATGGAGATTAGGACATTTGCCTGACTTTGTTTAGCCAGGTACGAAAAATAGGGCCCAGGTCGCTAAACTTCAAGCGTGTCTTAAAGACATAAAAGGGTCTCTTCAGTTGATCAGAATGCTGTAGCTCGTGTACTAATGAGGACGCGGAAGAGAGATCACATTACTCCTGTACTAGCTGCTCTCCACTGGCTTCCTGTAAGATCGAGAATCATATTTAAAATCCTTCTCTCCTACAAAGCCTTAACTGGTGATGCACCATCATATCTTAAGGAGCTTATAGTACCATATTACTCCACTAGAGAGCTTATAGTACCATACTACCCCACTAGAGCGTTACGCTCACTGAATGCAGGGTTACTTGTGGTTCCCAGAGTCTTAAAAAGTAGGTTGGGGGCTAGAGCTTTCAGTTATCAAGCTCCTCTTCTGTGGAATCAGCTTCCACTTTCAGTCCGGGGGACAGACGGTCACCTTATTTAAGAGTAGACTTAAGACTTTCCTCTTTGATAGCACTTATAGTTAGGGCTGTTTCAGGCTTATAGTTAGGGCTGGCTCAGGTTTGCCCTGGTCCAGCCCCTAGATATGCTGCTATAGGCCTAGACTGCTGAGGACATCTTAGGGTTAGGATACACTGAGCTCCTCTTCTTTCTGTCCTTCTGGATAAATTATTGTCTCTTCAATGCACATTACTAACTCTACTTTTTTTTCCGGGAGCCTCTGTGCTTCCTCGCCTCAACTTTCCATGGATCGTGGCTGCCTGGAACCGGTCCTGCTGATGCCTGTGAAAGGGTTTTTACTATCTTTATTTGGGGAGTTTTTCCTGATCCGATCGGTACAGATTGTGAAGCCCTCTGAGGCAAATTTGTATTTGTGATGTTGGGCTATATAAAATAAACTGAATAGAAAAGTTGATTCACTTAAAACCTGCAGGAGTGAAATATTATTTATTTGTTATCAATGTTGGACACTACTAGTGTTGCGTGTACATTTGAAATATGTGTGTGGATTTTTGCTCTATGTGTGGATTTAGTTTATATTTATGTAAAATGATAAATATTGTGTGGATTGATGCAGGTGTAGAATAAAAGGAGAATGGAGATGTCTGTGAGGAAGTGTGGAGGAGATATTCATCTGAGGGAACGTTAATTTGAGTTAACTATGAAACTCTTCTGTGAGGCTGCAACACCTCACACTATACCTGCTCTTTGCACACAGCTCCTCCAGCTCCTCCAGCTCTGGCTGGGACAGTCCCGTCAGGGTGGCGAGGCCGTCCAGCTCAGAGTGCATCTTCAGCATATGTTGCACCCGGCTATCGCCGGGCCACCTGTCGTCATCGGCGTGGCGAGGAATGAAGCTTCTCATCCTCAGCGCGGCTCGCTGGACATCGGCCACGCCTCCGGCCCAGAGCGCGTTGCACGGATGGCACTCGCCGCAGGCCGGGAACACCGAGTCGTATCCGGGGGCGCACTCATCACAGAAGATCCCGGAGACGCCGACCCGACAGAGACACTCGCCGGTTTCAGGGTCACATGACGGCCGCTCCGTCCCCTCAACGCTACAGTCACAAGCTGAGAGACACGACGAGGTCACACACAAGCCGAGTCACGAGGGAATGTGTTGGTGGCGTCACTCACAGATGCACTGCAGGTCCGGGTTCCCGAAGTGGTTTCCTGCACACTCGTCACACTGCCTCCCTCCAAACTCGGGCCGACACGGACACTGGCCCGTCACCTGAACGCATCACTGCATCAGTCAGTGCATGTGTTGAAATCACCCTTCATTGAGTTATAATGTGTGGTGGTCTAGTATTGAGTAACACTAACTGTACATGGTGGTCTCTCACCTTGCTGCACATGTTGGAGAAGGAGTTCACAGAATCACAGCTGCAGGCTTGACACCCCGATGCCCCGTCCAGGTTCCAGTATCCGTCCACACACTCGTCACAGAGGGCGCCCACTGCCCCCGTCCTGCAGGGACACTGTCCCGTCCTTGAGTTACAGAAGCAAGGACTCCCCAGAGGACACTGAGTCACCTCCGTCCCGCGCCGGTCACAAGAGCACTCTTGGAAATGAGCATATGAAATATATCAGAGGAGGAAAAACATATTGGGCCAGCAGTCACAAGCTTTAAACCACGTGGTCACATTTCTGACCCGGTTAGGGTACCAGAACCCCTTGAGGGCAGACCAGGCTCTCATTAACCTACACAGGACAGAGCCTGAGGCACCAGCTGTGACCTGAACTGTGACCCATGAAGAGACGTCTTCTTCTTCCTCTTATTAACATTAATAATAATAACAATATTAATAAGAGGAAGAAGAATACCTTATTTAAGATTAACATTATTATTCATATTATTATTAACATTATCATTAATAGTAACATTATATTACAATTAACATTATCATTGATTAATATTACCATTACCATTACCATTATTAATATTATTATTATTATTAACAGTAATATTACCATTATTATTAAAAGTAATATTAATATGAATATAATTATTACAATTATATTACCATTATTATAATGAATACGATGAACAATATTAGTATTGTGAATAACATGATCATTATTATGGTCTGGTCGTACCTTTGCAGTCCTGGTCCAGGGCGTCCCCGTAGTACCCGGGTCTGCAGTCCTGGCATCGGGCCCCCGTGGTGTGGTGGAGGCAGCGCTGACATTCTCCCGTTCGGCTGTCACAGGAGTTGGGGTCTCCGGGGTTTATGTTGTTGTTACAGGGGCACGCCTCACAGCGGGCGCCTGGCAACCGCAAGTTGCCATAGAAACCAGGGCTGCATCTGTCGCAGCGTGGACCTGAGAGTCAAAGTACTGCGATCACATGACCTATGTAAACCAGGATCCATCATGTGCTCACAGTCATGTGATCACATGACTGTGAGCACATGATGGATCCGTATCCGTGTGAGGTCACACGTTAAGGTGTCTGATCACCTGGAACATGTATTCCCATCAGGCCTCTTCAGGGCTCCTGTCAGGGAAGCTCTTACTTACCTGTGTGCCCCTCCCTGCAGGTACAGGTGAGACTGAGGGATTGTGGGTCGTGTTGGCATGAGGTGGCGAAGAATCGTCCACTGTTTGTAACTTCTGGACACAGGCAGGGCTGGCAGGGCTGTCCGGAGCCCGGGTTACCATAGTAGCCCTCTACACACCTGCATCAGCAGCACAGGATCAGAACCAGAACATTTACAGGACGGTCTGTAACCCCAACCCCAACCCTAAACCCTAACATTTAACCAGAACATTTACAGGACGGTCTGTCCTGAACAGGGTGATACTGAGCTGAACTAAACTAAAGACTTTAGTTCTTCAGAAGTCTAACTTCTCTGTCCTGAACAGTGTGATACTGAGCTGAACTAAACTAAAGACTTTAGTTCTTCAGAAGTCTAACTTCTCTGTCCTGAACAGTGTGATACTGAGCTGAACTAAAGACTAGTTCTTCAGCAGTCTAACTTCTGTCCTGAACAGTGTGATACTGAGCTGAACTAAACTAAAGACTAGTTCTTCAGCAGTCTAACTTCTGTCCTGAACAGTGTGATACTGAGCTGAACTAAACTAAAGACTAGTTCTTCAGCAGTCTAACTTCTGTCCTGAACAGTGTGATACTGAGCTGAACTAAACTAAAGACTAGTTCTTCAGAAGTCTAACTTCTGTCCTGAACAGTGTGATACTGAGGTGACGACCGACGCTGCCAGAGGAACTTAAGGTAAGAACCCTGGTTGAAGACTTTGCAGTGTGTCTAAAAATGAGTGTTAAAAATAGGCGGTGATATTGTATAGACGTTATACGTCCTAATTTGATAAAGGTTGAGACGAGTTACAGCTTACCGTGGGGGCCTACAGCATTGGCTGAAAACACCCTAGAACAAATCTCATAAAATCCTAACGATCAAACTACGGGGTGAGATAAAAGGCATTATACCCATATCGGTGAGTATTATTATTTACTCCGGGATCACTGGGATAACAGCCGGAGGAGTGGCAGAGCCTGTTCCCCCTCCTCTCCCCGGAGCAGGACCTCTGCATACGTTACTATATATATATATATATATATATATATATATATATATATATATATATATATATATATATATATATATATATATATATATTTATATTATGTATAGATATATCATCATATATATATATATATATGGACAAACATTTTTTTAATTCCTCTGTATATTTGACAATAAAGCTGGCTTTGACACTTATATTGATGTGTATAGATACATCATTCATATATATATATATATATATATATATATATATATATATATATATATATAAACATAACCTGTTAAAGTGTGGCCTGACTTATCTGTAGAAATTTCATATGGATATAAATATGTATTTATATTAACCTTTCACACATTGGTCCGGTGGCATACTCCCTGCAGTTCAGGCACTCTCCGGTTTCTTCATCACACTCTTCCGACAGCTCGTGACATTGACAGGGTTGACAGAAAGGGAATCCCCAGAATGCAGTCTGACAGCGATCACAGCGTCGACCTGTGACCTCTGAGCGACACACACATTGACCTCTGACCTGATTGCAAATCTCCGACACCGACCCCCGAGGTTCACACTCACACACTACAAACAAGACAGCAGAGAAAAGTCATCACAGAATGACTGTCATTGATTAGCTTGAAATGATACATTATTAAGGAAATACTTCAAACGGATCTTTACTGTCAATCCTATTCTTAGAGTTAGAGTTCCTTACGTTTGCAGCCATCGGGTCCGAAACCAAACGTCAGTGGTGAACAGGTATCACAGCAACGGCCAATCACATTGGGTTTACACTCACAGAAACCTCCCAGTTTACTGCAGGATGGTCCGAGAGAGCCGGCAACGTTGCACCTGCACACTGAGAACAGGACACAGATCAAAATAAAACACAGAACCCTTACCCTAGCAAACCCTAGACCTTAACCCAAACCCCAACCCGAGAGAGCCGGCAACGTTGCACCTGCACACTGAGAACCGGACACAGATCAAAATAAAACACAGAACCCTAACCCCAGGACACAAATACGACAAGAAAACCATAAAAGAAAGGAATTACAAGAAATGTTGAAGTGAAAGACAAACAGCTTACACACAGCGCCCGTTGTGTACTTGTGTGTTGTGTGTGTATGTGCTGTGTACTCACACACAGCTCCGTTGTGTACTCGTGCTGACGTGCTCCTCATGAGCCCCTCACACACCTCTCTCAGTGACTCCTCTGGGTTGAGCTCAACAGCCAATCCAATACAGCCAAAGTGTCGTAAAGAGTCAACGTCCCTCTGGGAGCAGAAGTCCTGACCAGCCTGGGAACCTGGGATCAAACCCATCTGAGAACACAGAGTACATCATTCAGGACGTAAGAACACACAGAGTACATCATTCAGGACGCAAGTACACACAGAGTACATCATTCAGGACGTAAGAACACACAGAGTACATCATTCAGGACGTAAGTACACACAGAGATCATTCAGGACGTAAGTACACACAGAGTACATCATTCAGGACGTAAGAACACACAGAGTACATCATTCAGGACGTAAAAACACACAGTACATCATTCAGGACGTAAGTACACACAGAGTACATCATTCAGGACGTAAGAACACACAGAGTACATCATTCAGGACGTAAGAACACACAGAGTATATCATTCAGGACATAAGAACACACAGAGTACATCATTCAGGACGTAAGTACACACAGAGTACATCATTCAGGACGTAAGAACACACAGAGTATATCATTCAGGACATAAGAACACACAGAGTACATCATTCAGGACGTAAGTACACACAGAGTACATCATTCAGGACGTAAGAACACACAGAGTACATCATTCAGGACGTAAGAACACACAGAGTACATCATTCAGGACGTAAAAACACACAGTACATCATTCAGGACGTAAGTACACACAGAGTACATCATTCAGGACGTAAGAACACACAGAGTACATCATTCAGGACGTAAGAACACACAGAGTATATCATTCAGGACATAAGAACACACAGAGTACATCATTCAGGACGTAAAAACACACAGTACATCATTCAGGACGTAAGAACACACAGAGTACATCATTCAGGACGTAAGAACACACAGAGTACATCATTCAGGACGTAAGTACACACAGAGTACATCATTCAGGACGTAAGTACACAGAGTACATCATGTCTAATGCACTGTGTACATGTATTGTATGCATGAGGTCATCTCTGTGAACCCTTGAGGATTAGCTAATGGGGATCCAGTTAACAACAACAGGTCGGCCCTGAGAGACTCGACATGGACTCTCTGGCTGCTGCTTCGTCATCGTCAGCTGAGGATGAAGACTTCTCACCGAGTCGATCAGTATGTGTGAGCTGGACCGGCTGTCTGATCCGGGCTGTTTATTAAAGACCATGTCCACAAAGTACCGACTGTCTGCGTTCAGACACACCGCAGAGTCCAGAATACCCCACCTGGAGACAAACAAACAATAATCAAACAACGACAATATCAAAGACCTAAACAGCCAAATAGTAAACAAGAGAACAAACTGGCTTCAGTTTGGTAATCTGATTCAATATATGACACGTAATCGATAATCATTGGCACAAGCTGACTTTTACAGTGGCCTCTAGTGGCCACTATGTGAATAACACCTTTTGTCTGCCAGGAACAAAGGAAGAAGCAGTCTACGATGTTTTATGTCTCCAACTTTACACGTGGGCTTTGTTTCAGAAGGCAAGTTTAACAAACTCTGAGTCTAACCCTGAACTCTGCGTTAACTAACCTCTGAGTTAACTAACACTGAACTCTGAGTTAACTAACCCTGAGTTAACTAACACTGAACCCTGAGTTAACTAACCCTGAACTCTGAGTTAACTAACCCTGAACTCTGAGTTAACTAACCCTGAGTTAATTCAATTCAATTCAATTCAGTTTATTTTATATAGCCCAACATCACAAATACAAGTTTGCCTCGGAGGGCTTTACAATCTGTACACATAACATCCCGGTCCCGGGACCTCACATCGGATCAGGGAAAAACTCCCCTAAAAAGTTAACTGACCCTGAGTTAACTAACACTGAACCCTGAGTTAACTAACCCTGAACTCTGAGTTAACTAACACTGAACCCTGAGTTAACTAACGCTGAACTCTGAGTTAACTAACCCTGAGTTAACTAACACTGAACCCTGAGTTAACTAACCCTGAACTCTGAGTTAACTAACCTCTGAGTTAACTAACCCTGAGTTAACTAACCCTGAGTTAACTAACCCTGAGTTAACTAACCCTGAACTCTGAGTTAACTAACGCTGAACCCTGAGTTAACTAACCTCTGAGTTAACTAACCCTGAGTTAACTAACCCTGAACTCTGAGTTAACTAACCTCTGAGTTAACTAACCTCTGAACCCTGAGGTAACTAACCCTGAACTCTGAGTTAACTAACCCTGAGTTAACTAACACTGAACCCTGAGTTAACTAACACTGAACCCTGAGTTAACTAGCCTCTGAGTTAACTAACCCTGAGTTAACTAACACTGAACTCTGAGTTAACTAACCCTGAGTTAACTAACACTGAACCCTGAGTTAACTAACACTGAACCCTGAGTTAACTAACCCTGAGTTAACTAACACTGAACCCTGAGTTAACTAACGCTGAACCCTGAGTTAACTAACGCTGAACCCTGAGTTAACTAACCTCTGAGTTAACTAACACTGAACCCTGAGTTAACTAACACTGAACCCTGAGTTAACTAACGCTGAACCCTGAGTTAACTAACCTCTGAGTTAACTAACCCTGAGTTAACTAACCCTGAACTCTGAGTTAACTAACCTCTGAGTTAACTAACCTCTGAACCCTGAGGTAACTAACCCTGAACCCTGAGTTAACTAACCCTGAGTTAACTAACACTGAACCCTGAGTTAACTAACCCTGAACTCTGAGTTAACTAACCCTGAGTTAACTAACCCTGAGTTAACTAACCCTGAACCCTGCGTTAACTAACTCTGAGTTAACTAACCCTGAACCCTGAGTTGAGTAACCCTGAACTCTGAGTTGAGTAACCCTGAACTCTGAGTTGACTAACCCTGAACTCTGAATTAACTAACCCTGAACTCTGACTTAACTAACCCTGAACTCTGAGTTAACTAACTCTGAACTCAGTGGTAACATTGAAATTGAAAACCCTGAGTTTTTTTCAGCTTGGAGAATGCAACAAATATCATAGATTTAGTTATGTATGGACCGTCTACATTTAAGATATTAATGTATATAAGATATGTATGGATAAATATATATATCATTATTAATGTAGGTAGATCTTTTTGACTTGGTCATTTTAAAAGTAGCTCGCAAGCCAACCAATTGTGGGCACCCCTGGTATAAGCGATGTGTGGAAAGTCTACATTTAATATAGTAATGTATACAAGCTACGTATGGAGGTACTATGAGCTCCATAATGGAGCTCATAGTACCATATTACCCCACTAGAGAACTCATAGTACCATATTACCCCACTAGAGAGCTCATAATACTATATTACCCCACTAGAGAGCTCATAGTACCATATTACCCACTATAGAGCTCATAATACCATATTACCCCACTAGAGAGCTCATAGTACCATATTACCCCACTAGAGAGTTTATAGTACCATATTACCCCACTAGAGAGTATAGAGTACCATATCTTAGATAGATAGATAGATAGATAGATAGATAGATAGATAGATAGATAGATAGATAGATAGATCGATAGATGTATACTTTATTTATCCCGAAGGGGAAATTTTTTTGTCACAGTAGCAAGCAAGGTTACATAGAACAAATATCGGAATGAAAATACTCAATATATACAACAAAACTCAATATATACAACAAATTAGCATAGCGTATTAATTTAGGAAATTAAACAATAAAGAAAGCACAAAAATGCAAAGTATATGCAGTGTATTAAGTGTATATAAGTGTCTCATATCCCTTTATGTTGTTATGGTTTAAATGCAGATTATAATCTGATCATAAGAATATGCAGATAATAGTTTATGAAACAACTCAGTTTGACATATATATATATATATATATATATATATATATATATATATATATATAAAACATATCAAGTGTTGACTTGATATGTTTTATTGAAATGTGACAAAATAGTTGATTCAAAAGATGATAATCAGAAACATGATGTTCAGTTTAACTCTTTCATCAAAGCTTCTGTAGCTGAAGGCAAATAAAATAATGAGGGCTGAAGCTGCAGTACAACACCAGAGAGAGAATATCAAATACAGCAGTTTGATCACTTTACAGCAGTGTGATCACTTTACAGCAGTTTATTTCTTTACCGCAGTTTATTTCTTTACAACAGTTTTCACCAACAACAACGTAACGTTGGTAGGTTGCCAGCAGGTTTAACAGAGTATTGAAAGTATTTCCAAGTTATGGCAACGGTTATTGACATGATCTGCGTTTGTCTTCATGATCATTTGTTCTCGTGAACGGCTGAATGATACGTCACTTTAAATGTTGCCGCCGCAAGGAATTATGGGTCGCCTTTATCGCCTTTCCTTTCATAAAGGAAGGTCCAGTGTTTCCTATGCTAAAGGAACCATTGAAACTCCTTTCCTTTGGTAAAGAAAGGTCCAGTGTTTCCTATGCTAAAGGAAGAATTGAAGCTCCTTTCCTTTGGTAAAGAAAGGTCCAGTGTTTCCTATGCTAAAGGAACCATTGAAACTCCTTTCCTTTGGTAAAGAAAGGTCCAGTGTTTCCTATGCTAAAGGAAGAATTGAAGCTCCTTTCCTTTGGTAAAGAAAGGTCCAGTGTTTCCTATGCTAAAGGAACCATTGAAACTCCTTTCCTTTGGTAAAGAAAGGTCCAGTGTTTCCTATGCTAAAGGAAGAATTGAAGCTCCTTTCCTTTGGTAAAGAAAGGTCCAGTGTTTCCTATGCTAAAGGAGCTAAGTGAGGAAGCATTGAAGCTACTTTCCTTTGGTAAAGAAAGGTCCAGTGTTTCCTATGCTAAAGGAAGAATTGAAGCTCCTTTCCTTTGGTAAAGAAAGGTCCAGTGTTTCCTATGCTAAAGGAGCTAAGTGAGGAAGCATTGAAGCTACTTTCCTTTGGTAAAGAAAGGTCCAGTGTTTCCTATGCTAAAGGAGCTAAGTGAGGAAGCATTGAAGCTCATTTCCTTTGGTAAAGAAAGGTCCAGTGTTTCCTATGCTAAAGGAACTAAGTGAGGAAGCATTGAAGCTCCTTTCACACCAAAAAGGACTATTCCACCGTAGCATTTGTCTCACCTGGAGTTTGCAGGAAGAACCAGACTTGTACTTCCTGTTGGGTCACTGCTGCAGCCGCCGCTGCCCGATGACACTGCGACGATGTTGACTGAAGCCAGCCAATCAGACGGAGGCTGCAGAAGAAGATCAGCTGACGTTACAATACAGCAGAAAATAAAAGTCCTCATGCAGGTGAAGTGTAGTTGTATAGTTCTGCTTCAACTTCAATAGAAAAGCAGCCGACAGCTTGACATGAGCTCACTACAGATCCAGGATGGAACCCAAACCTCCACTATCTTCCCTCATCGCGAATACAAGTCAGTTCCTTCTTTCAGCACTTTCATTCGCAGGAACGTTTGAGTTTCTGCCAAATCTTTGAGAGAATAAGTGAGGGTGTATTTGTGAGTCTTTCTCAAGTGAAGTCTTCAGTAAACATGAAGAGCCATACTCATGAGACGAACGCCTTCTCTCTTCGCCCTTATGTTCTTGTGTTGATGGAGGTCATTTAATGAACGCTAACATGTTGACCAATGTGTGGACCAACTTCACTTTAACACCATCATTGAAGAAATAAATCATACTTTTAATGTGGGAAAAGGCTGACTCACATAAATAAACTCTGACTTGTCAAGCTTCTCTGTCAAGTTGTGCACACCCCTTCCGTTGCGTCTCCAGCTCTGATGACAGGTTTTGGAAGTTCCTCAAATCATGGCGCTGCAGCTTTGAGGACAGATGTTGCATTTTCCGTTTGAAAGTATTAGCTGTGCTGATCATATCAACCACGGTTGTGTCTTTCCCTTGCAGCTCTAAATTAAGCTCATTCAACATGTTGGTCAGGTCGGTTAAAAATGCCAAGTCTAACAGCTACTGATCGTCATTTAGTTGGTTGTATTCTGCATGTTTAACAAAATGGAGAAACTCCGTTATATCCGGACAAAGCTCTATAAGCCATCTCAAATCAGTGTGTAGCAAGAAGTCCGAGTGGTCGCAGTCTTTCTCCAGATGCGTACGGAACAGCCGTCTTTGAAGAGCTCTCGCTCAGGCAATTTTCGTTGCCACATCCATGATCTCTTTCAGGTTTAGCATTGTAGCACATAACGTTTGTTGGTGTATTATGCAGTGGTAATTAAGGAAGTCGGCAATAAATCCATTCAAGCGGCCGACCATTGCGGGCGCACCGTCCGTGGTGATTGACATTAATTTGCACACTTGGGAGCTGGGTTTTGTCGATAAAGTTTTTATTTTTGTAATGGCATGCAATCTACCCGCATTACCTCTGCGATTGACTGGTCGATCGCGATCGACGTATTGGGCACCTCTGTATTAGACACTTGTGTCATATTGTCATAATTATTAATTAATTATCTGAATTCTTCGTCAAAAGTATGTTTTGTGAGGTCACATTGACCTTGACCTTTGATCTCCACATTGAATCAGTGCATCGGGCTGTGGCCCAGCAGGCAGAGTGGATTTTGTCTTTTGAGTTGTTGTTTCCCGTGTTTTATATTATTCATGGCTCACTGCCGACCTCACCGCCAGAGAGGGCCACATGTTCGATTCCTGGGCTGAACATGCAAACACTGAGTCTGCATACAGCTTTGGTTAACTCATGACTACATTGCCCATGTGTGTTATGACGAATGTCATTAACGAATGTCATTCATTCGGCTGTAATATTTCTTGCTCTTATTTTGAAAGTCTGCTCTCCTCATATGTCATATCTGGTTTTGCTTCCCTGTTCATCATCCGCCCTGATTGGCTTCACCTGTCCCCATTCGTTGGTCCCTTTTCATGACTGTTGCTTGATCCTTTGACAGTTCATCACATGGAGTTCAGTTTGCCTCTATTCTACTTTCTAATTTCTAAGTTCTTCTTTGATTGAATCCTTTACTGTGCACATCTTCCTAGCGGTGTAGCCCAGTTCCAGTGCTCTGCATTAACCATCACTGTTTGCATGTGTGTAGAGGGCGGGATGTGAAGCCGGTCCAGCTGGGTTTTTTGAGACCCTCGGTCTGTAAAAACCAAGGACCAGGACCAGGACTGTTCTCTTTACCTCTGACTCGTAACGAATAACCAGCTGGTAATCCATTGGTGATGGGAGGTTGTCCACAGTGAACCTAAGTCCCGCCCCCTCAACCACTCTGACCAATCCCAGGCCGCTCCAGGTGATCGGCTGACCGGCTGTCCTTTGACGGGGAACAATCTGCAGGGCGTGACCCGGGTCCAGAGGGAGGCTGTTCTGCTGCAGATTGGAAACAAATAGCAGTTACACTCAGAGCCAAGGAGGGCAACGTGATTGGCTGAAAGGTCAGACTGGGGCCCCCAATTGGTCAAAACTACAGTGCAACAGGAAGTGAATAAAACGTCCTACCTGACCCCGTCTCCACCGGCGGGCGAGGTGTCGAGTCCTCCGAACCAGAACGACTCTCCCGTTCGTGAACTTAAAGTTGTAACCCTGCTCTCTGTAGAACCTCTCACACTGAGGTGAAACTACTGGGTCCAGCTGAAAACACAGATTCATAGATATATGTAGATATATATATATATATATATATATATATATATATATAGATATATATATATATATATATAGATATATATATATATATATATATATATATATCTACATCTATATATAGTAGTTTCACAGATATACAGTATATATATGGTGAAACTACTGGGTCCAGCTGAAAACACAGATTCATATATATATATATATATACACACACACACACACACACACACACATACTGATACCATCACATCTACTCATCGTTACACACCAGAGAAGAAGAAGGAGGAGAAGACGGAGGAGGAGGAGGAGGAGGAGGAGGAGTAGAAGAGCTTCTTCTCTGCAGCGGAGCGGCGAGCTCCGCCTCGTACAGGAAGTAGTCCAGTGGAGGCAGGAAGTAGCGAGGGGCGGGGTCAGAGCAGCGTTGACCCACCATGTTGGGTAAACAGTGACACTGCCCGTCCTCCGGAGAACACCTGAGGAGATAGGAAGTCCACCTCGTCAGTCTGTGTCCTCTGGAGGTTCAGCTTCGTGTCACCGAGCGAAACAGAATCAATAAAAGATATCCACCAACATTATCGTGTCCTAAACACGTACATGTTGAAGTTGATCATTTATTAACAGACGTGACGGCAACATTTGTCGTGTTTTAACATTGTGAGTTCATAGTTCTGTATGGAGACCTGTTCAAGGTTATTATGTGTTATCAGTCATGTGACAGGGTCTCTGAGACTAACACTGACCAGCCTACATCATTAGTTCAGAGGAAACATACGTGGTGCTGTAAGCTCCTCCCACATCACAGTCACACGGAGAACATCTGGATTCAGAGGGTCCAAGACCCCAGAAACCTGGCTGAGCAGAAACAGATGGAAAGCATTCAAATGATAACCACAGATGATTGTCTTCACCATGGTCCTTGTTGTTCATGGTCTTTAGAGAGAGAGACAAGTAACAGTCCACAGAGAGACCGGTAACAGAGAGACAGGTAACAGGCCACAGAGAAACAGGTAACAGTCCACAGAGAGACCGGTAACAGAGAGACAGGTAACAGGCCACAGAGAGACCGGTAACAGAGAGACAGGTAACAGGCCACAGAGAGACCGGTAACAGAGAGACAGGTAACAGGCCACAGAGAGACCGGTAACAGAGAGACAGGTAACAGGCCACAGAGAGACAGGTAACAGGTAACAGAGAGACAGGTAACAGAGACAGGTAACAGGTAACAGAGAGACAGGTAACAGGTAACATAGAGACAGGTAACATAGAGACAGGTAACATAGAGACAGGTAACAGAGAGACAGGTAACAGGTAACAGAGACAGGTAACATAGAGACCGGTAACAGAGAGACCGGTAACAGACAGACAGGTAACAAGCCACAGAGAGACCGGTAACAGAGAGACAGGTAACAGGCCACAGAGAAACAGGTAACAGGCCACAGAGAAACAGGTAACAGTCCACAGAGAGACAGGTAACAGAGAGACAGGTAACAGTCCACAGAGAGACAGGTAACAGGTAACAGAGAGACAGGTAACAGAGAGACAGGTAACAGTCCACAGAGAGACAGGTAACAGGTAACAGAGACAGGTAACATAGAGACCGGTAACAGAGAGACCGGTAACAGAGAGACAGGTAACAAGCCACAGAGAGACCGGTAACAGAGAGACAGGTAACAGGCCACAGAGAAACAGGTAACAGGCCACAGAGAAACAGGTAACAGTCCACAGAGAGACAGGTAACAGAGAGACAGGTAACAGTCCACAGAGAGACAGGTAACAGTCCACAGAGAGACAGGTAACAGGTAACAGAGAGACAGGTAACAGAGAGACTGGTAACAGAGTGACAGGTAACAGAGCGACAGGTAACAGAGAGACAGGTAACAGTCCACAGAGAGACAGGTAACAGGTAACAGAGAGACAGGTAACAGTCCACAGAGAGACAGGTAACAGGTAACAGAGAGACAGGTAACAGAGAGACTGGTAACAGAGTGACAGGTAACAGAGCGACAGGTAACAGTCCACAGAGAGACAGGTAACAGTCCACAGAGAGACAGGTAACAGGTAACAGAGAGACAGGTAACATAGAGACAGGTAACAGATAGACAGGTAACAGAGAGACAGGTGACAGTCCACAGAGAGACAGGTAACAGAGAGACAGGTAACATAGAGACAGGTAACAGATAGACAGGTAACAGAGAGACAGGTAACAGTCCACAGAGGGACAGGTAACAGGCCACAGAGAGACAGGTAACAGTCCACAGAGAGAGACAGGTAACAGTTGTGATGTCATAAGAGGTAGTGTCATCAATGGGAGGTACATTCCCTCCCAGTGGTTGCAGCAGGGACTACAAACCATCATGGCATCTGGGGAACAAACTACAATTCCCAGTCAGCAGTGCAGCCAGGCCCGAGGCTGCTGCCCAGCTGAAAGGGATGAGGCTGATTACCCTAAGGGGAGGCTGGTGAGAGAGAAGCAAGGCCAGGAGTAGGGAAGAAGAAGGAGAGTTGGAGATAGATTAAGGAAGCAAGGAACCAGGAGTAAACTGGAGTATTTATGTTTTGTTTTGTGCAACGATCTTTTTGTTGGATTTAAGTTGGACCTTTTTGCTAAATACAGACTTTTGAGTTAAGAAACCCACTGCTTGTCGTCTCGATCTGTACACCCACGCCTCACCTCACGATCCCGACCTCTCAAGACATCACAGTGGTGGAGAATGCTAAACGCAGAGGGGTGGGTGAGAGCGAATGTCCATCAGTGATTTGACCATTCGCTTTGCACAGTTGAGAACCCGTGACACAATGGAGGAAATGCTTAAGCGGCTGGCGCAAAGCACCGAGTTCCAGGTGGAGACGAACCGGGCCTTGGTGGAGGAGCAAAGGAAAGCCAACATGTTGAAGGAGGAGGAACTCGAGCTGCAGAGAAGTCAGCTTCAAAACGCAGGGCCACTGAACCCCAACCCTGTAATCCGGGCCAGTGATTTTATCCCTAAAATGGGACCCACCGACGATCCAGAAGCCTATCTTCATGCGTTTGAAAATACGGCCACCAGAGAGAAATGGCCGGAAGACCAGTGGGTTGGTATCCTTGCTCCGTTCCTGTCCGGTGAGTCACAGAAGGCTTTTCAAGACTTGGATAGCACAATAGCCAATGACTATGATGTCCTTAAAGAGGAAATATTAAGTAGAATAGGACTTACTAGGTTTGGAATGGCCCAACGGTTCCACAATTGGGGCTTTAGGAATGACCAACCTCCCCGGGCACAGATGCATGAGCTAATACGTATCACAAAGAAATGGCTGGATCCGATTAGAACCTCGGCAGCAGCTATAGTGGAAGCCGTTGTGGTAGATCGTTACTTACGGGCACTGCCCTATGAGGCAAAGAGGGTTGTGAGCCACAGCGCTCCAGCTACGGCCGTTGCCTTAGTGGAGGCAGTTGAACAGTACCAGGCCACTAATGAAATGCTCCGCATGGGGAAAAAGGAGCAACCCGCGTCGCAAGCTCAACCCGTAAATCCAAATCCCCAGCCCGAAAGACCCACTCAAAGTAACCCAACCCGGCCGATCAATATACAAGGACGGTATCAGGCTGAGCGAGAGCCAAGAAAACAGATGCTAGAGAGGGGTACTGTAAAATGCTACAGATGCGGGGAGCTCGGACATATAGCACGGCAATGCAATAAAGGGGACGAACTAATGCCGACAGAGTCCGCTAGCAGCCAGCCTACACACCTCTACGCCTCCTTGATGGAGGGTACAGAGTACCAAGCTTTTACTTGCCCTGTGAAGCTTAATAATCAGGATGTGGAAGCTTTACTGGATTCCGGAAGTAATTATACACTAGTTCACAAACCGTTGATGGAGGGAACAGACTGGCTTCAGGAAGGGACACGACCAGTTTCATGTGTCCATGGTGATACACGCCAGTATCCTACGTGTACGGTGAAGCTAATCACAACGCAAGGCAGGTGTGAAGTCAAGGCGGGGGTGCTGGATTCCCTGCCAGTCTCTCTTTTAATTGGAAGAGATTGTCCCCTGTTCCTCAGGCTCTGGAGAGAGGTACAGGAGAGACGGTCGAGGGAGACAGAGCAGCCCAGGGGTAAGGTTAAACTGAAATATAGACCAAAAAATGTGCCCAGGACTGGTTTAACACTTCCCTCTTCCCCAGTGAATGCTTTTCTCGGTGCTGCAGAATCCGCCAGCGATGTGGACCCGGCCTCAGAAGGCGAAGAGGAGCCCCAAGAAAGCCACCAGCCGTCGTCCAGCGAGGAAGGCAGACAGACAGCTGCGGACGGCCAGGCCCCACTCTCAGGCCAGTATGGTACGGCTCAACTCAAGGATACAACATTGATAAATGCTTTGCGGAGTGTGAGAGTAATAGAAGGGGTGGACCAAGACCCGAGAGGTGGTGTAACTTACCCTCATTTTGCTGTGAAGAATGGCCTACTGTACCGGGTGATAGAAGTGCAAGAGGAGGTAACAGAGCAGTTGTTAGTGCCGAAATCCTTTCGCCCAACGGTGTTACAACTGGCCCATACACACCTGCTGGGAGCCCATCTCGGAGTGGAAAAGACTAAAGATAGGATTTTACAGCGGTTCTTTTGGCCAGGCATTCACAAGGAAGTCGAAAATTATTGCAGAAGCTGTCCCGAATGTCAGCTCGTGGCCCCTCGACCCTCGTTTAGAAATCCTCTGATTCCCCTCCCCATTATTGAGGTCCCCTTTGAAAGGATTGGGTTGGATATTGTGGGTCCCCTACCAAAGAGTGCTCGGGGGCATCAGTATATTCTGGTCCTAGTGGACTATGCTACCCGGTATCCCGAGGCTATACCCCTCAGAAAGGCTACAGCCCAGCAGATCTCCAAAGAACTGTTCCTCCTAAGCAGTAGAGTAGGGCTTCCAAAAGAGATACTGACAGATCAGGGGACCCCTTTTATGTCTCGTGTCACCAAAGGCCTGTGCTCCCTCCTAAAGATCAAGCACCTCAGAACGTCAGTATATCACCCTCAAACAGACGGACTAGTAGAGAGGTTCAACAAGACTCTTAAAATGATGCTAAGGAAGACAATTGAAAGAGATGGCCGTAACTGGGACCAACTCCTCCCCTACCTGATGTTTGCCGTTCGGGAGGTTCCCCAAGCGTCTACAGGCTTCTCCCCTTTTGAGCTCCTGTACTCGTACAAACCCAGGGGGATCCTGGACCTGGCGAAAGAATCCTGGGAAAAACAGCCGTGTCCTCACCGCACGGTTATTGAGCATGTGGAGGCCATGAAAGACAGAGTGAAGGCCATTTATCCTATTGTCAGAGAGCACATGGAAAAAGCTCAGAGAGAACAGCAAGCATCCTACAACCGCCCGGCACAGCCCAGAGAGTTCAGGCCAGGAGACCGGGTCCTGGTACTGGTACCCACTGCAGAATGTAAGTTTTTAGCGACTTGGCAGGGACCCTATGAAATTATTGAAAGAGTGGGAGAAGTGAACTACAGAGTAAAGCAACCAGGGAGGAGGAAACCAGAACAGCTGTATCACATAAACCTGTTGAAGAAATGGCACTCTGCAGAGGTCCTATTAACCTGTTTACCTCCAAAAGACACAGGAGCTGCACCAAGGGAGGTCATAAAAGTGGGCCCTGAGCTGTCCCCCCAGCAACGACAGGAGTGCATGGAGCTAGTGGATCGTAACCGGGAGGTGTTCTCAGCTAAGCCCGGCACAACGCACCTCGCTGTACATGAAATCCGCACCAAGCCGGGTAAAGTAGTGAATCAGCGTCCCTACAGAGTGCCAGAGGCCCATAAGGTAACAATTCAGGAGGAGGTTAAAAAGATGCTGGAGCTGGGTGTTATCGAAGAGTCACATAGTGCCTGGGCGAGCCCTATCGTACTGGTCCCCAAACCTGATAGGTCAACTCGGTTCTGTAATGACTTTAGGAAGCTAAATGACATATCGGAGTTTGATGCTTATCCCATGCCCCTAGTAGACGAATTAATAGATCGTCTGGGAATGGCTCGCTTCATCACAACGCTGGACCTCACAAAGGGATACTGGCAAGTCCCGCTTTCCCCAGCTTCCAGGGAGAAAACAGCCTTTGCAACAAGTGAGGGGCTCTTTCAGTACACCAAATTACCATTTGGGCTGCACGGAGCCCCTGCCACCTTCCAACGGCTCATGGACCGGGTCCTGCGACCCCACAAGAAGTATGCCGCAGCCTACTTAGATGACATAGTGATACATAGCACAGATTGGGAAAGTCATCTGTTCCAGGTACAGAAGGTGCTGGATGCACTTTGTGAAGCAGGTCTCACCGCTAACCCCAGCAAGTGTAGGTTAGCCTATAGTGAAACCCAGTACCTCGGATACACAATAGGGCGGGGCCTGGTCAAACCGCAAGAGGCTAAACTGAGGGCCATCCAAGACTGGCCACACCCTGTAACAAAGAGACAAGTGAAATCTTTTATAGGGCTGGCAAACTACTACAGGCGCTTTGTTCCTAACTTTTCTGATCTTATTGCCCCTCTAACAGACCTAACGGCTAAGAGACAGCCCCGAATGATGAAGTGGTCCCAGGAGGCAGAGGAGGCCTTCATGAGCCTCAAGAAGGCCTTGTGTTCCCACCCCGTACTCGCAGTCCCAGACTTTAACAAGGAGTTTGTGGTTCAGACGGACGCCTCAGAGGTGGGTCTGGGGGCGGTACTCTCCCAGGTACAGCAGGGGGAGGAGCACCCCATCCTCTACAGTAGCAGAAAGCTATTGGCCCATGAGAAAAGATACTCTACACTGGAAAAAGAATGTCTGGCAGTTAAGTGGGCCCTCGAAACCCTTCGCTATTACCTCATTGGGCGGAAATTCACGCTGATCACGGACCATGCGCCTTTGCAGTGGATGGCAAGAAATAAGGAAACCAACAGTCGGGTAACACGGTGGTTCCTCAGCCTTCAAGCTTTTAACTTCTGTGTTGTTCACAGGGCAGGCCGGAACCATGGGAATGCAGATGCCCTCTCACGACGAGATGTCCTGTGGGCCATTTCTGGTCCTCCGGAAATCTCAAGCCAGCGGAGGGGGAAATGTGATGTCATAAGAGGTAGTGTCATCAATGGGAGGTACATTCCCTCCCAGTGGTTGCAGCAGGGACTACAAACCATCATGGCATCTGGGGAACAAACTACAATTCCCAGTCAGCAGTGCAGCCAGGCCCGAGGCTGCTGCCCAGCTGAAAGGGATGAGGCTGATTACCCTAAGGGGAGGCTGGTGAGAGAGAAGCAAGGCCAGGAGTAGGGAAGAAGAAGGAGAGTTGGAGATAGATTAAGGAAGCAAGGAACCAGGAGTAAACTGGAGTATTTATGTTTTGTTTTGTGCAACGATCTTTTTGTTGGATTTAAGTTGGACCTTTTTGCTAAATACAGACTTTTGAGTTAAGAAACCCACTGCTTGTCGTCTCGATCTGTACACCCACGCCTCACCTCACGATCCCGACCTCTCAAGACATCACACAGTCCACAGAGAGACAGGTAACAGAGAGATAGGTAACAGAGAGACAGGTAACAGTCCACAGAGAGAGACAGGTAACAGTCCACAGAGAGACAGGTAACAGAGAGATAGGTAACAGAGAGACAGGTAACAGTCCACAGAGAGAGACAGGTAACAGTCCACAGAGAGACAGGTAACAGAGAGATAGGTAACAGAGAGACAGGTAACAGTCCACAGAGAGAGACAGGTAACAGAGAGACAGGTAACAGTCCACAGAGAGACAGAGAGACAGGTAACAGAGAGACAGGTAACAGTCCACAGAGAGACAGGTAACAGAGAGATAGGTAACAGAGAGACAGGTAACAGTCCACAGAGAGAGACAGGTAACAGAGAGACAGGTAACAGTCCACAGAGAGAGACAGGTACCAGAGAGACAGGTAACAGTCCACAGAGAGACAGGTAACAGAGAGACAGGTAACAGAGAGACAGAGAGACAGGTAACAAAGAGACAGGTAACAGAGAGACAGAGAGACAGGTAACAGAGAGACAGGTAACAGTCCACAGAGAGACAGGTAACAGAGAGACAGCTAACAGTCCACAGAGAGACAGGTAACAGAGAGACAGAGACAGGTAACAGAGAGACAGCTAACAGTCCACAGAGAGACAGGTAACAGAGAGACAGAGAGACAGGTAACAGAGAGACATGTAACAGAGAGACAGGTAACAGGCCACAGAGAGACAAGTAACAGAGAGACAGGTAACAGGCCACAGAGAGACAGGTAACAGAGAGACAGGTAACAGAGAGACAGGTAACAGAGAGACAGAGAGACAGGTAACAGAGAGACATGTAACAGAGAGACAGGTAACAGGCCACAGAGAGACAGGTAACAGAGAGACAGGTAACAGAGAGACAGGTAACAGAGAGACAGGTAACAGTCCACAGAGAGACAGGTAACAGAGAGACAGCTAACAGTCCACAGAGAGACAGGTAACAGAGAGACAGAGAGACAGGTAACAGAGAGACATGTAACAGAGAGACAGGTAACAGGCCACAGAGAGACAAGTAACAGAGAGATAGGTAACAGGCCACAGAGAGACAGGTAACAGAGAGATAGGTAACAGAGAGACAGGTAACAGTCCACAGAGAGAGACAGGTAACAGAGAGATAGGTAACAGAGAGACAGGTAACAGTCCACAGAGAGAGACAGGTAACAGAGAGACAGGTAACAGTCCACAGAGAGACAGGTAACAGAGAGACAGGTAACAGAGAGACAGAGAGACAGGTAACAGAGAGACAGGTAACAGAGAGACAGAGAGACAGGTAACAGAGAGACAGGTAACAGTCCACAGAGAGACAGGTAACAGAGAGACAGCTAACAGTCCACAGAGAGACAGGTAACAGAGAGACAGAGAGACAGGTAACAGAGAGACAGAGAGACAGGTAACAGAGAGACATGTAACAGAGAGACAGGTAACAGGCCACAGAGAGACAAGTAACAGAGAGACAGGTAACAGGCCACAGAGAGACAGGTAACAGAGAGACAGGTAACAGAGAGACAGGTAACAGAGAGACAGGTAACAGGCCACAGAGAGACAAGTAACAGAGAGACAGGTAACAGGCCACAGAGAGACAGGTAACAGAGAGACAGGTAACAGAGAGACAGGTAACAGAGAGACAGGTAACAGGCCACAGAGTCATTCTCTGGTTCCTGCCCATGGAACCACATATGTACTTTAGCTTATTGCTAGCTGTTGTTCAGAGGCACATTGTGTTTTACAGATAAAACCTACCAGACATTGATCACACAGAGGACCTCTTGCCAAAGGGACACATTCACAACTTCCTGTCAGCTGATCACATGACCCAACACTTCCCAAGACATGGCACCTGCACACTGAAGACACACACACATCAGACAGATATGATAAACACATCTGCATCAACGTTTCCTTCAGAATAATACAATGTGTTGTCCTGTAGGCTTTAGGAGTGCTTCTCTGCTATGTGTTTATAAAAAGCTACAACAGGTCACATGAGAGGAGTTTCCCACCCTGACAGCCAACAGGGTCGTCTGGTTTCAGGTTGAAGAAGCCATGTTTGCATTGATCGCAGCGCCGACCCTCCACGTGTTCTTTACAGACACACCTGCCGCTCAGAGCGTCACACAGACCGCCTCCCTCCGAACCCGCTGGGTCGCAGTCACATGCTGGAACACAAGAGATGAAGAGACAGCATGCATATAGTCACCATACACCACACCTCTTGATAGTAGATGCAGACTCCTGACCCAGCATGACGGTCACTCGGACACTTTCTGTCTCCAGGATTCTCTTAAAGGTGAGAACTAGGCTGGCAGACACAGACCTCAGGAATCCCCTCGACATGGCTCAGCCTCGATGGAGATCAGGACTGTGGTCACATCAGGATTTCATCCCCTGTATCCGTCTCATCCCAAACTGGCAGAATGGAGCCCCGAACATAGGAGTTGAGCCCCTGTATCCCTCAAGATCTTAACAGGCACCTTAACGTCACTACCAGCCTGTTACGAACCCTTCAGAGACAAAAAGCCGATATGACTCATCGAGGCCACCCGCCACGCCAGATTCCGCACGACCACCTTGCCACACTCGCACCCAACAGGACCGGGAACATCTGCAGCCAGTGCAGAAGGTTTCACCCCTCCGTCTCAAGCACATTGCCTCCTAGACCCAAGCTCTGGACAGTCTTATTCCCAGTGGCCTGCCTCACGGCAGGACTAGCACTTGTTTCCGGACTCCCACACAGACTCACTGAGTCGGTTTTTATGGATAAGCACGTACTGGCAGCTCCAATTTTTGCATTTTCCTTGTTTCCAGGCGTCCAAACTCCTCCTAGAGATTAAATCTGATTGATTTCACATTCGGGCAATATGATGTTGAGACCTTTGCAGGGAAAAGTTATCGAAGGATTTAAAAAATATCGAACTATGTGAGCGCAGAGCAGCGGCAAAGAAACACAATTTTCCATGAAAATGGAAGTTGTTTTAACTCGGCCATACATTATTTAATCTGCTCCATATTTTTCATGTCATGACCTCCTGACCCTGCAGACATCCACATGATAATTTGTAATCTTTGTCATAGCGCCACCTAGTGGCAACAGGAAGGTATGTGTTTTCTACTTTTATATCCTGCTCGTCACAGATTTTTCAGATCCCTCTCAAAATTTGTCGGATGATACTTAAGACATTGGTAATGCATCACCTTGAAGATTGTAAGGATCCGTTGAACGGCGTCGAGTCAGAGCATCGCGGAAGTTTGATCCTTCGCCATGAACGCATAAACCGATGTAACTGGACTCCACATTATATGATCCTTTCCAGGTTTCACATGTTTGATGAGACTCCAGGCCTGAAGACATGTGCAGTCTGATTTTTAATTACAGTCATAGCGTGCCCTAATGGTAACAGGAAGTAAATGTTTCTATACTTTGGCTTGCTTCTCTCATGATGCCAGCCACTAAAGCTTTTGATGTTTCGTGTAACGTTGTTGCTGTGGCGACCCATCCTTCGCGGTCAACAACGAAGGTACTTTTGAGGGACTAAGCATGCTCGATACGTAACTCCTCCGTGAATCGCCACCTTAATGTGGTGGAGGAGTTTGAGTGGCTCAGTGATCCTGTGAGCTATGTTGTCTGGGGAATCAGCCCCTGGTAGGGTCTCCCAAGGCAAACAGGTCTCGGGGGAGAGCCCAGACTAAGAGCGGTTAAAAAAACCCTGATGATTTACGGCCCACGGATTGAAGCAACCTCGCCCGGACAAGGGAAACCGGGGCACCCTCCCGGAGCCAGACCCGGGAGGAGAGCTCGTCGGCGAGCGTCTGGTGACCGGGCTTTCGCCCATGGGGCCCGGTCGGGCTCAGCCCGAAAAAAGATCATGGACCAGCAACCCTGTGGACTCACCACTCGCAGAGGGAAGCATCGGGGTCGGGTGCTATGGAGACCGGGCGGCGGGCCAGGCAGGAGACCTGGGCGAGCCGATCTCCGGCAGCATAGACTAGCTCTAGGGACGTGGAACGTCACCTTGCTAGCGGGGAAAGAGCCGGAGCTGGTGCAGGAGGTGGAGCGGTATCAGCTAGATATAGTTGGGCTCACCTCCACGCACAGCACGGGCTCTGGAACCAAGCTCCTAGAGAAGGGTTGGACTTTGTCCTTTTCTGGAGTCGCCCAAGGTGAGAGGCGCCGGGCGTGAGTGGGGATACTCACGAGCCCCTGGCTGAGCGCCGCTATGTTGGAGTTTTCCCCGGAGAACGAGAGGGTCGCCTCCTTGCGCCTACGGGTTGGGGGAGTAAGGCTCTGACTGTTGTTTGTGCTTATGCACCGAACAGCATTTCAGAGTATCCGGCCTTCTTGGAGTCGGTGGGAGGGGTCCTGGAAAGGGCGCCGCCTGCCGACTCCATAGTTCGCCTGGGGGACTTCAACGCTCACGTGGGCAATGATAGAGAAACCTGGCGGTGCGTGATTGGGAGGAACGGCTTGCCTGATCTGAACCCGAACGGTGTTTTGTTGTTGGACTTCTGTGCTAGCCACGGTTTGTCCATAATGAACACCATGTTTGAGCATAAGGTGGCTCATAAGTGTACTTGGTACCAGAGCACCTTAGGCCGGAGATCAATGATCGACTTTGTAATCGTATCATCTGATCTGTGGCCATATGTCTTGGACACTCGGGTGAAGAGAGGAGCAGAGCTGTCAACTGATCACCACCTGGTGTTGAGTTGGATCAGATGGCGGGGGAGTCGGCTAGAAAGACCTGGCAAGCCCAAATGTGTGGTGAGGGTGAACTGGGAACATCTGGCAGAGGATCCTGTCCGGGAGGTCGTCAACTCTCACCTCCGGAAGAGCTTCTTACACATCCCGAGGGAGGCTGGGGACATGGAATCCGAGTGGACCATGTTCAAAGCCTCTATTGTGGATGCGGCCGCTAGGAGCTGTGGTCGGAAGGTCATCGGTGTCGTGGCGGCAACCCGAGAACCCGGTGGTGGACACCGGGGGTGAGGGAATCCGTCAAGCTGAAGAAGGAGGCCTTTCGGGCCTGGTTGGCCCAGGGGTCTCCTGAAGTAGCTGACGGGTACCGGCAGGCCAGAAGGGCTGCAGATGTGGTTGTCGTGGATGCTAAAACTCGGGCATGGGAGGAGTTCGGGGAGGCCATGGAGAAGGACTTTCGGTTGGCCTCAAGGAGGTTCTGGCAAACCATTCGGTGGCTCAGTAAGGGAAAGCAGGGCCTACCCCAGGCTGTTCTCAGCGTGGGGGGGAACTGCTGACCCGGACTGTGGACATCGTCGGGCGGTGGAAAGAGCACTTTGAGGAACTCCTAAACCCGGCCAACATGTCCCCTGGAGAGGGGGCAGCGCCTGAAGTCCTTGGGGTGGTTGCACCCATATCCCTGGCAGAGGTCACTAAGGTAGTCAAAAAGCTCGTTGGTGGCAAGGCGCCGGGGGTGGATGAGATCCGCCCTGAGATGCTGAAGGCACTGGACATTGTTGGGCTGTCTTGGCTGACACGCCTTTGCAGTGTCGCATGGGGGTCGGGAACAGTGCCCATGGACTGGCAGACCGGGGTGGTGGTTCCCATCTTCAAGAAGGGGGACCGGAGAGTGTGCTCGAACTATCGTGGTATCACACTGCTCAGCCTCCCGGGAAAAGCTTATGCCAGGGTGCTGGAAAGGAGGCTCCGACCGCTTGTCGAACCTCAGATTCAAGACGAACAGTGTGGATTCCGTCCCGGCCGTGGAACAGTGGACCAGCTCTTTACCCTCGCAAGACTACTGGAGGGGTCCTGGGAGTTTGCCCAACCAGTCTACATGTGCTTTGTAGACTTGGAGAAGGCTTTCGACCGGGTCCCTCGGGGGGGTTTTGTGGGGGATTCTGCGGGAGTATGGGGTGCCGGACCCTTTGGCACGGGCCGTCCGGTCTCTGTACGCCTGCAGTAGGAGCTGTGTTTGTATCCTCGGTAGTAAGTCAGACACATTCCTGGTGGGTGTTGGCCTCCACCAGGGCTGCCCTTTATCACTGGTCCTGTTCGTGACTTTCACGGACAGGATATCTAGGCGCAGCCAGGGGGCGGAGAAGATCCGGTTCGGGAGTCTCGGGATCGCATCTCTGCTGTTCGCAGATGATGCGGTCCTGTTTGCCTCCTCGGACCGTGACCTCCAGCATTCACTGGGGCGTTTTGCAGCCGAGTGTGAAGCGGCAAGGATGAGAGTTAGCACCTCCAAATCTGAGGCCATGGTGCTCTTCCGGAAACCGGTGGACTGCTCCCTCCAGGTGGGGACAAACTGCCTACCCCAAGCGAAGGAGTTCAAGTATCTCGGGGTCTTGTTCACGAGTGAGGGTAAGGTGGAGCGTGAGATCAATAGGCGGATCGGTGCGGCTGCAGCAGTAAAACAGGCGCTGTACCGGTCCGTCTTGGTGAAGAGGGAGCTGAGCCGGAAGGTGAAGCTCTCCATTTACTGGTCGGTCTACGTTCCAACCCTCACCTATGGTCACGAACTCTGGGTCGTGACCGAAAGAACAAGGTCTCGGATACAAGCGGCCGAAATGAGCTTCCTCCGTAGGGTGGCTGGGCTCAGCCTTAGAGATAGGGTAAGGAGCTCGGACATCAGGAGGGCACTTGGAGTCGAGTCGCTGCTCCTTCGTGTCGAAAGGAGTCAGGAGCTGAGGTGGTTCGGGCATCTAGTCAGGATGCCTCCTGGACGCCTCCCATTAGAGGTTTTCCAGGCACGTCCAACTGGTAGGAGACCCCGGGGAAGACCGAGGACACGCTGGAGGGATTATATCTCCCGGCTGGCCTTGGAACGCCTCGGGATCCCCCAGGATGAGCTGGAAAGTGTTGCAGGTGAGAGGGAAGCCTGGGTCCGAAAAGCCGAAAATGGATGGATGGATGGATACGTAACTATACTTGGCACACACTTTTAAAGGCAAAGATGTAGTTACCTGATATGATTTGAATGCTTCAAAATGGCACTTTGGCTCGATAGCGCCCCCTACAAATATTCATTTAAGCAGCCCCAGCGCTACGGTTGACCTACATGTATGAAACTTGGTAGGCATATGTAACACATGTAAACTGAAAATAAAGGCTCTTGGGATCATGCTCTAAGCCGTACAGGAAGTCAGATGGCGCCCCTTAAATAATATAAATATAAGATATAAATGACCAAATGCAATTGTGTAACGAACAGCATGGATGAACTCTGTGTTTAAATACAGCTGCAGGAGAAGGGACATCCAGTAGTACTCAAGGGGCCAGTAACACACAGGCCAGGAACACACAGCCTGCATCAGGTGAGTCTATGTAATAGTATTTATTCAAGCCACATCCATACTTTAAAGTACAATAGAAACATGTTAGCATGTATTAAATACAATAGCTTGTTTTCTTAAAGAAGTTCAACCACATTCATGATCATTTCACTTATTATATTAAACACCGCTTGTCTGGCTATACAATTTGCTTGAATACAGGTGAAGGTGAAGGGACATCCAGGACCACATCAAGCACTCAGGGCACCAGTGAAACTACACTGCCGCCTGCAGACACCTCACCCTCCGCAATTCCTGATATCCAGGGAGAACCTATAGATCCTGCTGACTGGCCAGCCCTCTGTGTTTGTGTGTAAGGGAAAAAAACCTGTCAAACCTGTCAAACCTTGTTAACCATAGTCATTCCCTATACAGCTTGTATCATGTTTTGAGGTTTGTTCAATAAACATATTTGAAAAAAAAGAGAGTGTTTTGCACAGTTTATGGAGTTAACTTAATCCTAACTTTGAGTGTGTAATAAATTATTTAAAATAATAAAAAAGAAAATGTTCTGAAACTATTCTGGTGTTTGTTGTCCATGCACCATTTATTGTTGAACTGCAATGTAGAATAGTAGAATTATAAGTGGGTGAAAAACTGCTATGCAAAGTAAAGCAGTTAAGTTAATATATGTCTCTTCAGTGATGTAAAGTATTGTGTGTGTCTGGGGGGGGGGGGGGAGAGAGACTCAATCTCGCCTAGGGCAACCAAAGGGCTAGAGCCGGCCCTGGTTCAGACCAATTAACTTCTAAGCAGAAAATTCAACAAAATTCAACAAAGCAGCACTCGCAGTACGTTCAACATAGATATACAACATTTGAGAGGCGTATGTATGCATGTATGGTTTTCTTTTGTTAAAATAAATATTGATTGTATTGCAGTCTAATCAAGCCAGTGCGTCTGTAGCCCTTCTTTCGCGTTCTTTACACAGCCCCTGAGAGGTGAGTTTGCGGTACATCCACCACGGCTACACTTACTGATACCAACATACACTTACATAACATACTGTATAACTAATTATTGTAGAATTAGGGAGAGATGTTTATACCTGGCTGACCTATGGCTCCCGGCCAGACATTGTGTGTTTCTACAGGCTAGGAGAGGGATGCATAGCTGTTACAACCCCTTGCAGAGTTAGTCATGAATTATTATTGGGTATTCTGTAAAACTGATAGCTCATAAAGAAATAGGATTATTCTGATCCTTTGTGTTGCTGTGAAGGTTCCTGTCTCTAATCAAGTATGCTTTTGTCCCTTTATGCCTAGAGAGCAGATTACCTGATGCAGAGCACCTGGTCCGGGAAGGGGGAGCGCATAAAGCCCTGCTCTGGTGTTGCTCTAGCGTTGCTCTAGTTGCTCTAGCGTTGCTCATGGCACAGGTTTGGTGGAGTGATCCCAGACCGTTGCAGCCAGTTATCTGTGGGTTTGGTTTCCTTTGGTTTCACTGACAACACCTACACTCCATTACACACGCACACACATGCTGGTGCTCTGTGGCACGGATTCTTATTGTTGACCCTTGACGGTGTTCCGTGCCCCGCAAGACTCTCTGCGCGCCTGTCATCTATCAGGCCAGGCGAGTGAATCACATAGAGGGTACTACGTCTCCGCCCTCCTCCTCCTTCTCGTGGCTCACTCCCGGGATACGTTTGGAAACTCACAGGGTGCCTCTAAGTCAGAGACGGGGGGCTCCGTGAGGCCCGGGTTCTGAGACCGACGGCCGAGCCTCGGTGCCGGGAAACCTCGTAGATCTTTCTCTGAAGGCTAGCGAGCCCGAGCTCACCGTTGAAATAGGATTTAATTCCCTGTAGAATTGAATGCTCAATTGACACGTGCTCTGTCCTGAGTGCCTGTCTGAGCGCCCGGTAGGTTTTCCTCCCCCCTCCACTTCTGTGCTGAAGTCGTTTCTCCCACAATCTCCAATGAGCCTCTTTAAAACTTGAAATAGAAAATAAATGGTGTTGAAATAACATCACTATACGCACCAGTTTAACACCGCACAACAACAACAACAACAACAACCCAAAAAACTAAATAGAGCTGGTGAATCTTTGCACATTTTTAGGGTTTATGTAGAGTTTGGTTTAATCATGATTGGCTTTCTTGCCATACACAACACATAATACATTATTCATTTGGTTATTGATGTTTCCAGGTATAGATGTTATTTAATGTGGATTTTTTAATGTGTCACTTTTGGGTTGAATCTAAAAACAAATAATATATTCTATATCAGAAGAGAGGTCAAATGTGTGTAAATGAATGAAAGCAGTTGAAGCGTACGTCTGCAGGCGTGTGGGTCGTCCGCCGCTCTCTGGGGGTCCTGAAACAGGAAAGGCCGGCAGCGCTCACACTGAGGCCCCGTCCTGTCATGGAGGCAGTCTTCACACACGCCGCCGCTCAGCAGGCCGGTCGCTTCAAAGCGAGCGGTGTCGAAGTGACACGAGTCCGAGTGGCCGTTACAGTTGCATCCTGAGCGAGAGAATATAAGAAGGGTAAATAATAACCAGCATCCTGATTCCAACACAAAAAGTGTTATGCTTCATGCTTTTAGAAAGGTTGAGCTTCTACTCCTGCAGGCGTTGGCTGTGTTTTCCCCTCCAGGCCTCCAGGGGGAGTCGTGGTGGAAGTCCTGACATCTCTCACAGTTCTCTCCGGCTGTATTGTGCTGACAAACACACCGGCCGTGAACCTGAAGAGCAGAAAGACATCTCTTTTCTCATCTGTGGATGTTTCAGGCGTAAATCTGAGGAGAGACGATGCTGAACACGTGGTTCTAAAGTCACTCTGCATCCTGTCATGTAAGCCTGGGTTAGCGATCATCTCCACACTGGTAATACATAGATTATGAATATTTTTATTTTACGCTCTGTCTCCCTGCTGTTCGGCTGTAGGACGCCCACCTGATTACTGCCCACCAATTACAAATTACATTCACTGATATTTGTGATTGTGGTCATGACATCATGCCGTCTCACATGTGATCACATGGTCATGCCATCATGGCATCTCACATGTGATCACATGGTCATGCCATCATGCCGTCTCACATGTGATCACATGGTCATGCCATCATGGCATCTCACATGTGATCACATGGTCATGCCATCATGCCGTCTCACATGTGATCACATGGTCATGACATCATGCCGTCTCACATGTGATCACATGGTCATGACATCATGCCGTCTCAGGGGGGCATGGGTCTGCTTAGCTGGTCCAAAGCGGTCCAGAACTGAGCCAGCTCCTGGTACATACCATGCTGGTCTGGGTGAAGACGTCCCCCCGTCCTCCATCCAGAGGTGTGCAGCTGCTGGCGTGTCCGTGGCAGAAGCAGCTCCCTCTGACCACCATGTTGTACAGAGCGTAATAATACTTGTCCTCAGGGTTCCTGCGTCTCCGAGCCGGCAGGACGTCGCCCAGCGTGAAGAGACGAGTGAAGTTCACCCGGATGTTTGTCAAGGTGATCAGATCTGTGATGAACATGATGAATATGTTCTTCTTTTAGGATATGAACATGTCGAATATGTTCTTGATTAAATGTTCATGTTTCTCATATGAACATGTTTAAATGTTGAAACGTTCTTCATGTGTCTCATATGAACATGTTTAAATGTTCTTCTTCATGTGTCTCATATGAACATGTTTAAATGTTCTTCTTCATATGTCTCATATGAACATGTTTAAATGTTTAAATGTTCTTCATATGCCTCATATGAACATGTTTAAATGTTCTTCATGTGTCTCATATAAACATGTTTAAATGTTCTTCTTCATGTGTCTCATATGAACATGTTTAAATGTTCTTCTTCATGTGTCTCATATGAACATGTTTAAATGTTTAAATGTTCTTCATGTGTCTCATATAAACATGTTTAAATGTTCTTCTTCATGTGTCTCATATGAACATGTTTAAATGTTCTTCTTCATATGTCTCATATGAACATGTTTAAATGTTCTTCTTCATATGTCTCATATGAACATGTTTAAATGTTCTTCTTCATGTGTCTCATATGAACATGTTTAAATGTTTAAATGTTCTTCATGTGTCTCATATAAACATGTTTAAATGTTCTTCTTCATATGTCTCATATGAACATGTTTAAATGTTTAAATGTTCTTCATATGCCTCATATGAACATGTTTAAATGTTCTTCATGTGTCTCATATAAACATGTTTAAATGTTCTTCTTCATGTGTCTCATATGAACATGTTTAAATGTTCTTCTTCATGTGTCTCATATGAACATGTTTAAATGTTTAAATGTTCTTCATGTGTCTCATATAAACATGTTTAAATGTTCTTCTTCATGTGTCTCATATGAACATGTTTAAATGTTCTTCTTCATATGTCTCATATGAACATGTTTAAATGTTCTTCTTCATATGTCTCATATGAACATGTTTAAATGTTCTTCTTCATGTGTCTCATATGAACATGTTTAAATGTTTAAATGTTCTTCATGTGTCTCATATAAACATGTTTAAATGTTCTTCTTCATGTGTCTCATATGAACATGTTTAAATGTTCTTCTTCATGTGTCTCATATGAACATGTTTAAATGTTCTTCTTCATATGTCTCATATGAACATGTTTAAATGTTCTTCTTCATGTGTCTCATATGAACATGTTTAAATGTTTAAATGTTCTTCATGTGTCTCATATAAACATGTTTAAATGTTCTTCTTCATGTGTCTCATATGAACATGTTTAAATGTTCTTCTTCATATGTCTCAAATGAACATGTTTAAATGTTCTTCTTCATGTGTCTCATATGAACATGTTTACATGTTGAAATATATAAGTGTGTTTCTCTTCCTGTGTGAAGATGCTTTCACACACAGTGAGTAGTATTCTGGTGTATATGGGAACTTACCTTGGATGTTTGGTGCGTATGGGTTCCCTAACTCAAAGATAGGATCCAGAGCTTTCAGCACCACCTGTTGGACAAAGTTAACCCTTTATATAGAAATAACAGAGAACACCCACGTTTCAATATACAAATGAATACAACAAGCAAAGCACTCATCACAGTTTGAGGGCTCAAGCACCAGAGGCCTGTGTCTACTGATGTAAACTATTTTCACCTCATACGGCTAAATCCCACTGCTAACACAGCATTTATTTATTAGTAAAGTTATCTATTTACACTTCATTTGTATGATTAGTGACTAAATACCAGGATGTGCTTCCACCACATAGAACCCGTCACCCATAACAAACACCCTAACAAATATTTACAATATATTATATAATATATTATAGATATTTATACCACAAAGGTAACTGAACACGTGACAGGGCAGTCACCCTAACACATATTTAGTATATATTATATAATAATATATTATAGATATTTATACCACAAGGTTAACCGTGACGTGGAGCTGAAACCCACCAAGCTGGTGGCGGAGGTCCGGATCTTATTTAAAGTGACCGTGCCGTCACTGCGTGTCTGCTTATCGAGTTCAGGTAGAGTGGTTCATACTCATATTACTTTATTAATTGCTATATTTATTAGTTAATTTACAATTATTTCTCTCTTCTAGTCCGTTTACATCTTCTCCTTACTTCTTTGTCATTGACACCTGTCCAGTGGCAAATAATTGGGTCATGCTATTGGACTCCAAATCAGTAGCATGAGCAATTACACAACACCCATCATTTAATTCAAATGAATTTGAAATCGAGAATCTGTCTAGAATTAACTTTATATTAGCAACCTCAACTCACATAGGGGGAATTTTAGGCGTCCTACCAAGGGTCTGTAGCTCCTACAATCGTGTTGCTAGCTTGGCACACACTGGTCTTCAAATACATGCTTGAGGACATCACCAGCTGTTTCTGAGCGTTTTCTGCTTTAATACGCTGAGTTTAGACTATGCTAACCATTAGTTGGCCCAACAGAGGCCCTCTCGACCTCCAAATACGGATCCAATTAGACCAGTGGTTCTCAAACTGTGGGGCCCTGGTGTTACAGGTGGGGCACGGGGGGAAATGCTGATTTTTTTTTTTTTTTTCAAGAACTTTATTGAGAACATCACATACAAAAGTAAAAGGTACACGGACATAAAACGTCATTCATTAATACATGGCGAAATGCCTGTACTTTCGTGTAAATGGTTACGGTACGCCGTTAACACGTCACACTTGCGCGACTTGCAGATTAACTAAATACAGATCTAAGCTCAACATTGAATTGAAAGTGTCCGTATCAAGCCTGCAACCCCATTTAAAAACGATTTGTAGAGGTAAGCAGCTCATTGCAGCCACTAGTACTGATAAAATGTGATGGATCACACATATATGCTCCAATTTTGTCTTGTTTTGCACAGGTTGCACTTTATTGTTGTTTTAAAAAGATACGCAGTGTAAAACTCAGTAAAACTCCATAATGCCAAATATTTGAACTTGTTTTGTTTTTTACAGGTTGCACTTTATTGTTATTATCTTTCAAATATATTCAGCGCAAAACGGGTTAATTGCAGCAACAATACGTTTTTTTTTTATTGTTTGGACATAAATACATTTATTTGCACTGTTCTAATAAAGGGATTGCACATTTTATTTGTTTTTGTCTGGTGGAGCAATCTGGTTTACTTGAAAGTGATTGCAATGTTATTTATTCTACTATTTGAAAAAGCATGGATGGAGTCACAAGCAATTATTTCAATTCAGCATGGACCATTTTGTTGCAATTTTGTTTGGGGCGTGTTTGTTTCCTCCTTTGTCCAATCACCTGCACCTTCCCCGTGCATTTAAACCCTGTTTGTCTCCTGCCCCAGTGTCGGTTCGTCCTGTGTATATCCCGGTGGGTCTGCCCGTTTAGTTTCCTGCTTGTACCTCTGTGTACCTATGGGTTTTGATCCGGTCTTTTTGAAACATCGCCTTGTTTTCCATTAATGAATTTACTTTGCACTTTTCATGGGCGTTTGGGACCTCTCTGAAACCACCACCTGACAGCGTTAACATTTTTCTTCCTCCAAAGTTGGGCGTGACAAAACATGTTTGAGAACCACTGAATTAGACCGACAGTGAGGACTAAAACGGGCCGATTTTAGCCCTTGAGCCAAATTTCTGATTTGTTATGGTGTATGTATAATGGACTTGACTTAAATAAAAAGGCGTTGGATGTGCTACCTCTCCGTTGGTGGACGGATCTGATCCGGAGTATCTGCTGTCACAGACGATGTCGTCGATGCTGTTGGCTGGCTGGCTGGAAACAGACGGGAACGAAAGCGAACAATCTTCAGCAAAGTAACGAAAAACCTTCCAGCTACGTCCAAAATCTTTTGATCGCTCCACCAACATGGCTGCCGGACGGAAACTCTGCAGACAGAGAGACGGAGAGAGAGCGCATTTGAAGCCTTGTTCTTTCACATCCAACATGGAAACGAGACAGACAATTATATTTGTTGCAGTGTACCAGGCACCGTGTCCGTATTCTCAACTTCTAGTTTAGTCCTCAAAACGGATAAAGTAATTATTGTAGGCAATTTTTTATATTCGTGTGGATGTTGATAATACTGTTAGTACTAATACTAGTATTAGCCTTAGGGCTAAATGTATCTCATTATTAGATTTGATTGGCTCCTGTCAGAGTACAGAAACCCACTCACTACTTTAACCCTCGACCTTGTTCTTGCATATGGCATTCAAATAGGGTTAGGGTAGGTACATTAACATAGAACATTTAATAGTGTTTCCATAGAACCCTCTTTTATCGGACCATTACCTAATAACTTTAGAATTGTTACTACTGGAGTGTATGCCATCAGGAAAACGTTTCTACACCAGATGTTTATCTTATAGTGCTGTAGCTAAATGTGACGAAGCGACTCCATCGGCCGAAGGACAATGAGGGTTCTGTAGTCAGGATGCATCAAACAGTCAGTGTGCAAAATAAACTTAATGTCTGTGACATCACATTCGCCAATCAGAGTCCGGGAAGCCACTGAGTCACTGCCTGTGATCGTTCATAATTAATCTGAACAGGTTTGTAGAAAGTGTTTTACCTTGAAGGTGAGGACCAGATGACTGAACTGGAACACGGTCTCCAAATCAAGCCGGACGCTGACTTGATGAAGTCCTACAAACAGCAGTATGCAGGTGAATTAGCATATGGAAGTATTAGCTTTGTTTCAGCACTAATTAATATTATGATTGATGATGGGCAGTTGAAGATTAGCCAAACATATTCTCCTGTTTACACCGATGCTCCAACCTGTTTGAATGTGCCTACATGTCCCAGAAGTCACAGTGAACACTGTTCAGAGACCATTAGCTCTGCTAATTAGCAACTAGTAGGAGCAATGCTAAGCCATTTATCCAGCCTAAGATGATAATACAATATATCTGTATTAGTCTGTCACCACATTACAGGAGAAAACTGATTATGATGTTTCAATCTAAATGAAAACAAACAGACAGCCGTGTGTCACATCATGAAATAGAGGAAAGAGACAGTGCTTCCTGTTTAGACAAAGCAAAGGTGAAACTCACTGATCTCAGAACCCATTAAACATAATGATATTTGCTGTGGATACTATACGGACTGTTGATCAGCTCCTGATGCTCTTCACTGTTTTCAAAAATATATATTTAATATATTAAACAATGTGACAACTTTGCATTTAACAGATAAAAATAATCAAAGAACCGGCAAGAAAAGGTTATGCAGACAAGACGTTGAGTTCAGAACTAACCCTCACACTACCCCCTCACTACCCCTAAAGCCTCACACTACCCCTTACCCCTCACACTACCCCTAAACCCTCACACTACCCAACTAGGGCGACTGTGGCTCAGTGGTGAGCAGGGTCGTCCTTCAATCAGAGGATCAGCGGTTCGATCCCTGGCTCCGCTAGCCCATGTCAATGTGTCTTGAGCAAGACACTTAACCCTAAATTGCTGCGTCTACGGTGTATGAATGGTTGACAATCTGATGTGGCTCCTTGCATGGTGCTCCTATCATCAGTGTATGAATGATGTCATGTAGTGTTAAAGCGCCTTGAGTGGTTGGAAGACTAGAAAGGCGCTGTACGGGTTCATTTACCATTTACGCCTAACCCCCTCACCCTGTTTGAAACCAACCATTTTCAGACTGCCACCACTTTGTTTTTCTCTCGGGGTCGAAGGTCGTGATGACGTTCTCAATGCGGTGGCTGTTGGGGTTGCCATGGTGATTGTATGGCAGACGAGAGTCACATGTGAAGCATTTCTGCTCCTCCTGTTGGACGAAGACACATTAAACCAAACCGATCAACAACCTTCAATACTTCATTGTATACAATCAATTATGAAGTTCCTTTAGCAGCATCTGACTATTTGACCCCTTCTAATACAACTCCACTAGTTTTTAACACATTTCTATTATTAGCTTCAAATTGATTGATTATTGATCAGTACAAAGCTTTCATGTATTATGCCGGCTTTTGACAAATGGACACTTTGTCACGATGAAGTAGAATTATCTCAACACCAACATTTTTTTTATTGGAGAATGACTTATTAGAAACATCTTTCTCTTTCTACGTTTTTTCCTTTCATAGTGCAGAAAATATCCGTCAGAAATTTACTAGGAAATACAGAAGAGTGTACATACAGTGTACAACAGGTGTTTAACCAAATAACTACTTAGCATGCCCGTAGTGCACAACAGTAAAGAATAGAACAGTAATGAACCGAAGAGTGAAGAAACGAACAGTAAAGAACCGAAGAGTAAAGAACAGTAAAGTAAAGAACAGTAAAGAACCGAATAGTAAAGAACTAAAGAGTAAAGAACAGTAAACACCAGAACATAACAAAACAGCAAAGAACAGTAAGAAACAGAACATTAAAAAACTGTAAAGAACAGAACAGTAGAGAACAGTAAAGAACAGAACTGTAAAGAACAGAACATAAACACAGTAAAGAACAGTAAACAGAACAGAAAAAAACTACCTAGAACAGAACAGAAAAAAAACTGTATAGAACAGTAAAGAACTGTAAAAACAATAAAGTAAAGAACAGTTTGGAACATTTCTGTGAAATAATAAAATTGTAAAGAATGAAGAGAAGACCGAGAAACTGCAGGTGGAGGAAAAAGAAAGAAGACAAATGTAATAAGGAGCGGTGACTCCTCAGGGTGGAAAGAGCAGAGAGAGATAATACACATATTATATAATAGTGACGGATCAGAACATGTTGGAGAATGAAAGTCAGAGTTCAAGCCAGAGACACGTCAATCAGACAGAAAGCAGAGAACAGAGAGGAAACATTTTGACAGAGAACACCAAGTTCAGCTGGAATACACACACACACACACACACACACACACACACACACACACACACACACACACACACACATTTATGTGTATGTGTTTCTGTGACAATCAGAATGCTACTCATACATCTAACCCTATTAGTTGCACAACTTATATTTGGACTCAAACTAGATTCTGTACCTGAATCTCAGGTTTTTATATTCAATAATCAAAAAGAGACATTTTGTGTTCACTGGAGAGGGTTCGGGTCTCTTTCTTTCCTTCTCTAGATATTTAGATTTTCGACAGAAACCTTGATTTAAGGTGACCTCTAACCTCAAGGTATCCAATGATGCAGTAGTTCTGTGGTCCATCCAGACCACAGGTGGACGAGGCTGACAGCCGAGTTGCTCGACCAACCATCAAGTCACCAAGCCGGGGGTTACAGGAGCCGCCAGGACAATGACCATCATGGGGTTCCTGGAGTCGAGCTGCTGGAAGGAAAACTGCAGGAAGATAGATTAGTCGGTAAAATACCATTTTAAAGTAATCTGTGTAAAATGTTTCAGCAGACATGAGGTATATTTCCAATTGATGAAATAATGACATCTGTAGTGTGAATAGTTAACTCAGAGGAAACACCAGAGAGCTTCGATAACGAGCTGTACTAAAATAACAGGAGAACATATTTGAGAATCTACAAGATAATCTATAATCTACAAGATAATCTATAAAAATACCATCAGGCAGAGTGTAGGATTTTCTTTAGTAAGAATTGTAGTAAAGACTGTATTTGAGTTTATTGCAGAAATAATCTGCAAATTGGAACAAACAATGATGAGTGAGTTGATGTCAGTCAAGAATCATTATATATCATACTGCATGTAGAAGAAGAATTTACAGCAATGTTTTTAAATACATCAGACTGAGGCGAAAAGCAGGTGACAACAAGTAGAAAAATTCTTCACAAGAGTTGTAGTTCAACAAGTGATTACATGTCTGAAGCAGGGTTGTACATTTGCATATTTTTTAGGGGGCAATTGTTGCCCCCACTGTCTGAAATCCAGGGGCATTTAAAACAAAAATGGGGGCATTTTCGAAACTTGTGAAATAACATTTAAACTTTGTTCAAAATAATAAATATACTTATTTAGGCTCACAGTGTTTCCCCTACCATTATATTAGGGGGTGAGGGGGGGGGGGCACCCTCCACCTCCTTACATTTTTTTCTATAGCGCCAGATCACAACAGAAGTAATTTAAGGTTCCCTTTCCCAAAGAACCTTGTTCTGTTATTAAACAAACTAAACGGCCTTATGTTATTGATCTCTACACGACGGCATGTCATTTCTGTCTCTATGGTCGGCAGAGTTCTGCCCCGATGCGCACAGACACGTGTGCGCGCACTTATATTTCTTAGGGGCAGTTTTGCCCTTTGCCCTCGTGTATTTCCGACGCTGGTCTGAAGACACTTCATCTGCTGACAGAATAGAGTTTGATACCATAAATATCTGACAGATTTGACCTGCATCTACATACAATAAACCTGATACCATCCACCCTGGATCAATACTCTTGATACCATCAATCCTGGATCAATACTCCTGATACCATCCATCCTGGATCAATACCACTGAGAGCTTCTAATCTGGATCAATACACCTGATACATCCATCCATACATCCTGTCCTGATTGACAGGTCGACACCAGAGCCGTATTCGGCATATCTACGTCGAAACACGGTCACTTCCTGTTCAATGGTTGCAAAAAACAAGATGGCGACAGCGAAATCGCTGAACTGGAAGCTTCAAAACGCCACAAACCAACGATAGACGTCACCACGACTATGCCCACTCCTGTTAGACAGCTCCAGCAAACAGCTGTGTTCCTTTGAAAGTGCCAAACATGCGGAACGTTGTGGAACATGTTACACAAGTGGAACGTTGCGGAACGTGTGGCATGTTGTGGAACATGTGGAACGTTTCTCAGACTCCCAACATAAAGCCTCCCGCCCATCTTTCACTACAGAGAAGTTCATGTCCTTGAATGCATCATCACCCTGAACACAAACAGGGTTTCGTTTGTAGCAGCTCATGTTGGAACGTTTTCTCTGTTGAAGAAGAAGAATAAGAAAGGATCCTTTATTAATCCCCTTGGGGAAATTATTCTCTGCATTTACCCATCCTTAGTGCCCTGTTAGGCGCAAATGAGTGTTCAGGGTCTTGCTCAAGGACACTTCCACATGCGAACTATGGGGAAACCAGGGATCGAGCTGTGAACCTTGTGACCGCAGGACGGCCCCTCTACCCTTGCGCCACAGCCGCCCCGTTGTACCCCAGTTTAATAAATTATGAAATGAAATGTAGAGATTGGTATGCATGTTTAACACTACATGTCCATCAATTCAATTTGAATTCAATACATTTTATTTATATAGTCCAATATCCTGAATCCCGTGTATTCTTCAGAGGGCCTTTTAATCTTTGCAACATACGACATCCTCTGTTCTGAAAGCATCGAAAGAGGAAAAACTCCCCAAAAGAAGCTTGAACGAGGGGGAAGTTATAACCCTCGGAGAGAGCAGCAAGTGATCCATTTCCCTGCCCCATAAATACAACTTTATTTATATTATTATTTATAATTACAACCCTTTCAACATCTACTGGGCTCTTATTGTCATCTATGAGTTATCTGAAACCAGAAGATAGTCCCGTGATCAATAAATATTATACATATCAATGTATGTTCTGTTATTACCCGGTTCTAGCCCGCTTCCCTTTTCCATGGAGCTTCTAGTCTCATCTGTTTGAATTCATAAATATATTTGTTCTATTGGTTATTCAAAGTCAAGACTTCATCAGCAAGTTATCACAGCCTGTTGTTTTGAAAGTGTTTTATAGACTGGTGATGTGCGAATGTGTTATTATTTGCTGTCGTTGTTTATTTTTTTATTTATTTTAGTTTTCCCTCTTTCTTTCTCCTTTTCTTTTGTATCCTTAAAGTTATGGAGTTCTGTCTTGTTAAGTTGTAAAAATCTAAATAAATACATTTAACCCTAGAACACAATGAAAATAACGTAATCACAATCACTCGTGTGAAAATCACCCAACGTTAGTGTTCTAGGGTTAAAAAAATAATGTTTTATTCTGTTGTACCCTGTTCTGGTCTACAGAGACCCTTCACCCTGATCTGGTTTACAGAGACCCTGTATCCTCACAAGTTCTAACTGGGACCGTTTCTCAGGACTAACCTGTTTTTTTCGTCAGGCTGGAGGTAAGATATTGGTTTATTTTATTCCTATAAAAAATCTTTTTG